>JBBPOI010000057.1:0-37717 GCA_038091355.1 Phylloboletellus chloephorus | reverse complement strand
GGCCAGGGGATAGATTCGCTCCTAGACTTTTACTCTTTCACTACGCTTTCTCGTTATTAGTGCTTCAGCTCAGCGGATCCGTTCCTTTCTTCAAGGGTCTTTGCTTTGGGTTGTTTCACTTACAATCTGGGTATTTAAAGTACAAGCCCATCCCTGTATTCTGCAGTTCGAATATCAACTTGGCCTCAGCTCCTTTCTGCCCTCTGAGTCTCCCTAGGCTCTACTCTTAGACCACTCGCCAGATTAGTCCTCCTGAAGACTAAGTCTTGCTCCCCTCACTCCGTTTCCGACCTCCGAAATCCGGGACTGACTTGCGGCAGAGGCGCACCACATAAGGTGAAGCCAACATCCCACCACCCCGAGAGCTAACTCTGCCCTCCGGAGCTGACCTGGGCCTTGCCTGACAGTTCGGCACCTCCGTCTTCATGCCGACCTCTGACCCTCCGTCCTTGCGTAGCTTAGCAGTTGCTTTCCGCTCCCGCGTTTTTAACAGTACCTCCAAACTTGCTCTTCATAGCCTTTTTATTTAACACTCTAGTGCGCTATGAGGGAACAGCAACATTATCCTCATTTAGTATGCTGGACGAGCGTATGGATAGTGTGGGGCGAGTGCTAGTCTCGCTGGCGTCAGGTGCCAGTAACCTTCATCCCCTTAAGCCTGGGGCCTGGCTATATTGGTTATTAGAGGGAACCACCCTATGACTTACCCCTAGTCGACAGGGAGACTTATATGCACCCTAGTATAGACCCACAATGGGGTTGACTTAAGGATTGCAAAGCCGGGGGATAAGCCCCAGCCTCTACACTACTTATACATTTGCAGGATGGCTATGTACCTGGAAACCCTGTACCCCACAGATAACAAGAATAGCCCATGACATCATGGACCAAAGATAATGGCCTAGCCCTAGACATGAGGCGTTTCAGCCCCTGCCATCAGGCTCAGCAATAATAGAAGATGTGTGGGCATATCAACGCACCACTGCCATGAGGCAATGTTCTAGACCTGGGCTAAGGGTCCAAAGATAAAGGCCCAAATGTGGCTAGGCCACATCACATGACTTGTTATCAATGACTGATGTCACATGACTCCTAATCACATGACTTGGGAAAGGTAGAAGGATCACATGACCAAATCATGTGACCTCGAAAGTAATGAATGTAACGGCCTAAGGACTTGGGGCAGCGCACAGCAGCTCACTCCCTAATCCCTAATAGCCAAATGTCTACATGAAAAGGGTAGGGTAAGGGCAGTGCTTGGCAGCATGCTCCTTAATTCATAACAAAAAGTGTGAAACATTGGGACAATTTTGTGAGTCACTGTAACATGAATATAGTATGTATGACTCAAAATGATGCAATGTGTTATAATAATGGGTGTAGTCACAGTAGCATGTCACCCAGGATCACCCATTTTCTTGCCCATTTGCTCGGTTAACACTGCAGCAATTTGGTGGACCAGCCTTGTCGCCTGGAGAAGCTCGGACATGGGTATCTGAGACGCACCGTCCGCTACGGAGGTATAAACATCTCGCAAAGCGTCAAGCCTCGCTGATGCAGTTTTGGCCCTTCGCATGATCTGCCGAGTGGGAACCAATGGAAACCCTTCGCTTTGCGACCTCGCCTTTGGCAAACTCGATCCAACAGGATTATTAGACTGATTGTCAGGTTCTAAAGAACCTAGTTGAGAGACCGGAATGACGTGACGGTATTCTGGCGTACCATGTGGTGCAGAAGCTTGACTGCGTGGAGGGGAACTGGGGCAAACATCCACCAGAAATCGGTCAACGTCGTCCTCTGAGCACCGTAGAGAACGCAAGTGGATGCCCAACTTTATACAGAAATCCCACTTGTCCGATGATGTTGCATACACGTGGAGGTTTTCCCAGTCAAGGTCGTCTTCTTCAGAACCCACAGACAAAGGCAAAGTGGACGGCGGTGTCTTCATCTTTCTGCATGCCATACAAGATGAGGGTGTTTGGGGAACGGACACCTGGCCCTGTATGGTGTTCTTCCTCGTTTCCGCTCTCTGCACCTTTTTCTGGCGCAAGACTTCGCGCAAAGTAGGAACCTGTACCCCATCGAAGGCTGTCCTTCTCTTCAGCGGCACAGAATTCGTACGTTGGAATTTGACGGGCGTAACGTTGCGGGTGGCAGGCTCAGATTGTAATATGCGCAAGGAACAAAGTGTGCTGCGGGTCGTTCGACTTCGCTTTCTGGGACCATCGTCTGAGAATGGATCAATTTTGTCTCGTGCATAAACCATCGAATAAAATCACCACTGTCTGCAAGCTTCTAAATCTTGGCCTGCACATACGAAGCAACTGAAGAAGGTTTTCTGGGGGGACGAGCACTCGGCATCGCAAGGATACCAGGGGAGCTTGGCGATAACAGTATCTGAGGGTTGCCCGTCTATCGTTCCGATCCATCCAGCGATGATACGCCTATTGGGCTGGAGTACTCTTGAGATTGGCGCGGTACCGTCGGTTGAGGCGTCTCATCATCGCCGGTATCGTCTGGGCATGTGAACGTCCGTTGGTGTGCTTGTTGTGTGACTTCCGTACCGAATACGTTTGGCCAATCTTCATTGTTTATGGACGATGACCATGGACTATGCCGAATATTGAGTTCGCCAGAATATTGATGACTGGTATGAGATTGAGATCCGGAGCCATTACTCTTCAAACAAAAAATGGTCTGTATTTGCAGAGGCTCGCAAAATAATCATCTTACGACACTCTGCGACTGCGATCCCTTCAGCAAAGACAAGCCATCAGCAAGATCGCCTCCATATGCACCAGCAAAACAAGCCAAACAAGACTTGATCTTTGGGGGAAGAAGATCACAGAATTGGCTGCGACCATGATAAGTTGCCCTCCAAAATCTCTCAAAGGCGAACGGGGCAATGGCCGGCGTCGGAATCCGAGAAAAAGCAGACGCGAGGAAACTTTCCATGTCCGGCAGAGACTGAACCGACAAGGGAATGATCTCGAAGGCCTCAAGTGTCTCACAATACAAAGAAACGGCCTGGAGGAGATTCAGCGTGTCAAGAAGGTCAAGGAAAAGAAATCATACGACAGAATTGAACTCATCAACGGACATGACCTCTGTACGATCTTCGATCCAAAGACAAAGGCTGCTGCGAAGAGGAAGGAGTATATGCATCACCTCCCCCGAAGAGGAACGTATCATATGGCGGATAACAGCGAGAAGCCGAAGGGAGTGTGTCAACGGCTCTCGAGAGTGACATGCTCGGCCATAAGAGACAGTCAAGCAGATGTCAACAATGGACAATAGCTCATCGGTTGGAGAATGGCCCTGCTCATGAAGATAAGACAAAAGAAGACCGAGCACAGGTATATTCGACTCCCTTCAAACTCCGTGAATGATATTATGAGGAAGATAGGGAAAAAGCGATACCAAGTTTCCACTTCTTTTCCTTGAAAACATTGCAGGACGAAGTGTTCAATCACAATGGGACATTCCCCCGATGCAGCGATGGTACTCCGAAGTAATGCTTCCCATGCTTCTAACTCAGGCTCAGATAAAACCCAGGAACTAGATTATATCAGTAATAGGTTTGTGAAGGTAGAAAAGGCTTTACCAGATGGGGATGGCGAGAAACATGATCAGCTCCTTCCAATCAATGCTGAGCTCAGAGTATGACAACAGTGTTGCAACAACTCCCCAGAGTTCGCGTTGACTGCGAACGACCAATTGTGACTCTGTGAGGTTATGTATATCGTGTAAAAACGACGGTGAAGCTGTGATCATCAGATTGGCGCAAAGACTGCCCCACAATGTCTGGACATCATGATCAAGAACGTGAAAGGCATATTTCAGAATTGAGGTGAGGATAAGAGCAGCGGGCTCCGCAAGACTGAACGCAATGAAAGTCTTGCGCATTACTGACCACAATTGGTCGATGAATATGAGACTGCATAGTTGATCATGGATATTCCAAGATCCCCCATTGGGCTGACAATCTCTCGAGGGCAGGGATGGCAAAAACTCGACAATTATCGCCGCCGTATAGCTCAGCGCTTCTGTTATCGCGGTAGTGTGTTGTCCGCATTCGAGCTGATGTGAGTGCGCAAGCAAGATGGACTGCCACGTGCCAACGAGATCCGACTTGAATAAAGGGCAGGTACTCAGTATACGAAAGAAATGAGCTGGAAGCTGACTCACGTCCATTTGTTTTCTGACTTCTTTGGTTGCAAAATGCTTCCATATGACCAACAATGTCTCGTAGTGTCGAGAGATTTCTGCTTCCTCCAGCAAACCCACAGACATTGGAACCTTGGGGATGGAGTGGATGATGGAAGGGAGGCCGTTCCAGTCAGCACCAATGATGGCTCCATTGAACAACACCGAGGCAGGGATTTCGTACATGCTTTCTGAGGTTTCGTGCTTAACTTGAGCGTCGTAGGTAAGTGCCCGAAGAAACATGAATCCCTCTTGACGTGTGTGTTTGCAATCCGTTTGAACCATCGCCTGAATGACCGACAGAGCTTGGGATACCGTGTCACTCGCTGACGTCCGATCAGATAAAAGGATAGTAGTGAGTGCAACCCCAATGCCTCCGCCAACCTCCTGCTTGATCACATACAGGGCAGATGAGATTAATGCGGGCTCTACGTTCTCGGGGCTGGAAAGCATCTGACTGAATGTCCAGACGAGACATCTCCAAACGTGTGCATGGAGAGCTCGTACAACAGACCGTTGATGGGTAAGTGCCAAAGCTAGGGACTGAAGGATGAAGCGTAGAACCGTGGGCTTCGAATACAAAGCGGGACCACAGAGGACTATCAACGAGGCGAGGACGGCAAGTATCCATGCCGGACCTTCTCCGGGGCGTGTCTGCGGTTCAGTGGAGAATGCGGTACGGACGATGAGCGAGACACTGATATCCCCGGGAGGTACCTGAGCGTTGTCGCAGCGAGATTCCAGGAAACATAAGATATGATTGGATAGCGTCCACCATTCAGTCAAGGAGAGCTCTGTTTGATGAATGAGCGCGTTTGCGAATTTCCCTAAAGCGACAGAGGCATAAAAGCGAAGATCAGGAGACTCGCGGGGTAGATTTGCTGTGACACGGGGAAGAAGCGGAAAAAGGATGGCGAGAAATCCACAAGGGTGTTGGTCTATTGTGTGCGAAATGGCCTAGCACGAAGTGTGAGCTCAAGAAAAGGGCAAGGGCACTCGGACTTACTTTCAGACCATCAAGGACAACATGCCCTGGTTGAGTCGCTACGTCCAAACTCCGTTGGAGGGCGGAAAATACTTGAGCTCGTTGAGAACTGAGGACAGTTACTGGGAGACGATGGCAGGCCAAGGCCCACAATGCGAGGGAGTATGTCTTTGCCTCGTTGAGGACTGGGAGCTGATCTGCAAGAGCAATACCCAAAACATCGGCGAATAGGATTGAAAGATCGTGTTCTGAGTGGTGTGTGAGATGGCTGTCGAGACTCGAGTGAAAGTGGACATGCCGGAGAACACAACATGGAAGGCAGGGAATCGAAATATTGTCGTGAGGGTACATAGAGCATGATGGCACAACGAGGACGAATCCCTGGCGTACTGCATTGCGTCAATCCTGATGTCAGTGCATCGATAGGACTGATGCGAGGAGAGTCGCGGGAAGAGAGTCGAGAAGGGATCGATGTGAGCATGACGGAGATCCCGCCGCAGTGCGTGTATGAAGTTGTCCTTGTGAGCCACCAGGGCGCGCAAGGCGGGAAACAGCGTGTGGCGGCGCTGTAGCACGCGACTCTGAGAGCGGACGCGGTGGGAGAAGGTGGCGTAGGCGTCGAGGAGATCGTGAACGGCGGTGTACGGGTGCGCGTGGGTGACGGTGTCTACGACGGACAGGAGGAATGCCGGATCCTCGAGAGGGTGCATGAGAGCGCGTGGGTCACATGATGTCGATGCTTGGCCCGCTCTGTGACGTCGGCTACATTGGCTGTGTCCCGCCCACCGCACAAACACAAACACGGACAAGCCCCGCCCGCCGTATAAAACCCTCCACCGCCTTCCTCCATGATTCTATCTCCCCCGGCCCCATCACCACGCATCCTATCGCTCGCTTATTCACTCTTTTGACGACTCTCTAGTCCCCCATTCGCCATGTTCAGCGCGTTGTTCTCTGTCTTCTCTGCCATCCTCTTCGGCCTCTCTCACTTCGTCGCCGCTGCCCCTGTGAAGCCGGTTGAACTCATTGCCTTTGCACCTACCATCACCTCCCCTTCCACGGGCGATGTCTGGTTCGCCGGCTCCCACCAGAACGTCACTTGGCTAACTGACAATATCCCCGCCGAAGATCAAAATGCCACTGTTTTCGTGCTGCTTGGTTACTTCGCCAATGATTCCGAGAACTTGGACATACGTAAGTGCATCTCGCTCTGATCATCATCCGCTGCTTCTGACTGCCAGTTCAGAGAACCCATTGGCGTCCCAGGTTCCGATCATGGATGGAATAGCTGAGGTCACGGTCCCCGCCAACGCCACTTTCGGCACCAATTACACCGTCGCCGGTAAGGGCGCTTACCTCTGCGTCCATTATGTCTTGCTCATGCATTCCAAAGTGGTGGGCGATTCCGGGGATGTCACTGGCCCCTTCACCATTATCCCTAGTTCATACATATCTTTTGGTTTGAACTAGAATCCTCTTGGTGACCATTACGAAGCGCTTCAAATTTACTTCGGACGTGCTTGAAGTAGCTTTCGTTCTTTTCGATGAGCACATCGATATTACACTGCGTGTAATCTTCTGGACGTTATGGACAATACTAGCCCATGTTTCCAGCTACCTGGAAGAGATCGGATTCATGTCTTTGGTCTGACAATACCCCAGGGCGTGTGTGCTATCCCTTGCATCGTAGCAGACCAGTCAGCGCTGCCAACTATATCGCAAGACATAGTATTTTGAATACTATCTCAATTCTTCTTCGCTTGAGCGCTAGCCTGTACCAGTCGCAAAGATCCAGCAATGTGCCCATAAGAATCCCACATAAGCCAGAGGGGAATAACGACCCAACTGAAATCGAGACGGTCACCAACCGAGACATAGAAAGACAAGTAGCACCCACGTGACATTCATGAACTGCGAGAGCATGTTCACGTGAGTCCATTGATTGACCCAAGTGATAAACGGTCATACCACAAGATACACCCAAAAATAAAGGGCGTTGGAGGTATCCAAGCTGGGACTACCGGTCAACCACTCGGGGCAAAATGTCATCCATCTAGGCCATCCACGCAATCGCTTAGCATTCAAGCAAATGATTTGACAAACCAACCCACCCGCCGTACAACTCCGCAGTACTCAAGACGATGATCCAGTAATGACGAGAAGGGTCATTCTTGACGATCTGGTTCAAAATATAGCAACAGAGTGGTCCGGCACCGAGGACAGTCAATATTTCGAGGGATACTACGGTTGGATCTGAAATACCCCAGCGCGCGTCTGCGAGGGTGTACTCCTTCCCTGAAAGTTTTCCAAGGCTTCCAGTGACACTTGCTAACATGCTATATGCAAAGCGAATACCCACAAAGTTCCGCAAATGGACCTGTGCTGGTGTTGACGGTCCTACCAAAGGTTGAAAGATAGAGAAAGGAGCCCTCAAATGAGAAGTGTATCATGGCATCAAAGGCCTGAAAAACAATTGGTGATTCTCCAAATTATCCTGCTCCGCACCCACCAACCAAATGAACGTGAACCTGTCCTGCCATCGTGCGTTTTTGGGCAGCAGGGCGTTGGCCCCGGCAGTCGCAATGAAGCCAACAGCGGCAACTCCTGCGAGAGAATAAGCAGAGTTCGCAGTGAATATTTCGTCCATAATGGAGAGGGCTGCGTGGTAAAATAGTCCACTTCTCGAGTTTCTCACACAGCCAGGTCTTTTCTGTTCCATATGTCCACCATTAAAATGCCCCAGAGCTGTAAGATATGATGACCAGCCCCCCACGCAGTGAGTGCGCAGTTCAACTCTTTCTACTCATCGTGATGAATACTACTCGACTTGCAAAGCTACCTCGGCCGTTCGATAATCCGCCACGCCATATCAAGAACCGTACTGTCATGGCTCGCGTGAGGTCTTGCCACATTCGTGAGTCATGACTTGACCCGCGCGGTAGCTAGCTGGTGGAAGTATTTCGGACTTCAAGAATCAGGGTGATGGTATGGTGTACCACGCATAAACTGCTGCTCTTGTCTCATTCAGCACAGACCACTCTCCCCCCTCTGAGTTACCTCTGCCCGAAGTTCGATGTCTGGCTAGTTGAAGACTACTAATAGGCTGCGATGCGACGACGTCTACATCACGCTCACGCTGCAGTCATGGTCGGGTCTTTCCTCTGACTTCGGAGACACCATTCCCCGCGCGAACATCATCTTGCATCCCGTTTCGTGAGTCTAGTCTGCTCAGGATCTAAATTCCGGTCCGTTTCGAATGGTGCTCCTCAGAGGACGGTTTCTGCTAGTGGTTCCGAGTCCCCCCCTCATATATGATGTAGCCTACCTATCTACTTGCTGTATGCAAGTCAACCACTAAGTGAATGGATTTCTCACGACTCTGACGGTCTGATTGAGAAACCGTCATGATTTCATACTCCATCCTGCACAAAGCCTACGTCAAGATTTTCCTCCATGCAGCGAAACATCCACATAAACAAGTGAATGGAGTGTTGCTCGGAACATTGACTTCGAATGTTGTGATCATCCAAGACGTAGTACCCCTTCTCCATCACTGGACCAGCTTGAGCCCTATGATGGAAATCGGCCTTGACCTGGTACGTGACTATTCGACTGGCCCACCCCGTCCTTCTCTACACATTGTATAGGCAAGAGGGCATGCAGATTCTCTCGATCTTTGTCTAGTGGGATATTACCAGGCTTGCGAAAGAATCGATGATACGGCTCTGGCACCAGTAGGAGCATGCGTAGCCGAACAGATCCGAAGTCGGTTCAGTGACGCCATTTCCTTCGTGGTAAAAGTGTGTTTCCTTGTGGTGTCGTCCTCTCTCACAGTTATGTCCTCAGATTGACGGTGATTCTCTGGGATCAGGAGAAGCAGCGTTGATAGTATGTCGCATTCTGTTTGTGCTGCTATTCACCTCATTCATTTTTGCAGCCATATCTGCCGCAATCTGGCCTAACATGGCGCCCGCAAGCTTTCCAACCGCCAGCTTTCACTCCGGGTGCTCGGGTTACACTGGCGAATCCTGAATCACCGTCACGTGCACTATCTCTAGTCCGGAGTGACCGCATGCACCAAAAGTTCGGGGACTTTGATGATCATCTGGAGGACGTGACGATAGATTGGCTACGGAACAGCGCATGTAACATCATGGATCTGTGATATTGCCGCTATTTGCGCTGGACCTGGAGTTGTAGGTGTCTCCTCGGCTATGACTTTGCACAGCTCTGACGTTCGTTTTTCACATACCACCTAGTCTACCCTCGGCAGGAAGACAGTGGTCCCTACTATTCTAGAAGGGGGATAAGCTCAGAGGGGTGACCATTTAGCCTCGAAATCGCGGAGAAGACGAACTGTTTCTTCGTCTGAAATCCTAGACAATGCACCCTACAAATTAACGAGATTCTGGCCTTTCGATTTTTTTACCGGAGTCCCCGCGACCAACTTCTCCGGCCTAGTAGTGAGGACTTGTCTGTACATGCCATGATTGCGTATTAGAGTAATAGCTGGTGTTGGACACTTTATCCCGAAGTCGGGGGCTTCCACTCAGCTCCGTGAGGTTAGTTGAGTTGCCCTACTTGCGTCTTGCTTTCACACTGTTCCCATGGCACCTGCAGCATTGGCATTACGAGGAGCTCTCGTGCATTGTCCCGCTCTAGGACAAGTAGAGATCCTGCAAGACTACCTTCTCTGTATGACTCCGCTCATCGTTGTCGCTCCTTGTCTGACTCTTGCCTGATCAGTGATCGATGATCGTGGTTTCATTATTCAAGCGTCCCCGGTTTCTTCAGAATCCTCACAGCAGTATATCTTTCAATATGAATCTTCCGTCAAGATCCTCCCTGCGGGAAGCTTCCTATTCCCCACCTTCTGCGACCTGCACCTCCATGCACCCCAGTTCATGTACCAGGGGACTGGTCTCGACCTCCCACTCATGCAATGGCTCGATAACTGTGCCTACAAAGCTGAGGAAAGTCTCGACGAAAATCCAGAGCTGGCCATCGAAGTTTACCGTCGGCTTGCCCAACGCTTGATGGAAGTCGGCACAGGTGCCGTTCTGCTGTTCGGTACAATCAAGACAGAGACAAAGTGAGCGATTGAATTAACCCCTCTGACCTGTCAATTGATACTGAATCTCCAAGCCTCATCCTCGCTCAGGAGATGCAAAACGCAGGTCTGCGAGCATTTGTCGGCAAGCTGTCCATGGATAAATCGTCAAGGCCGACATATCGAGAGTCCAGTGCCGAGCATTCTTTGAAATCCGCTGAGGAATTTATACACAGATGCAGAGCTTCCACGGTAACATTCGAAGAACACCGGCGCTTGGTGGAGCCCGTCATCACCCCAAGGTTTGTGCCTACGTGTTCCGACGAGTTGCTCGCGAAGCTCGGGGAGCTTTCCCAAAGGGCGTCAACGCGTGTGCAGAGTCATCTGGCTGAGTCTTATGACGAAACAAAATGGGTAAGGGATGAACGTGACATCGAGGACATCGAGGTATTCAAAAAGGTAGTGCTGTATTCCTGCAGGTAGTTCATACTCATCCTGTGAAATTCTAGCACAAACTTCTGAGGAGAGGCACCGTTCAAGCACACTGCACGTTTCTGAGTTCAGAGGAACTCGACGAACTCGTGGCTAGTCAGACGGCAGTAGCCCACTGTCCCTTGTCCAACGCGTACTTTTCAGAGAAGCCGTTCCCTTTGCGCGAAGCTCTGGACAAGGGAGTATCAGTTGGCCTTGGCTCAGACATTGCAGGAGGATACACTATTGACATCATGAACAGCATGAGGCAAGCTGTGATAACCTCCCGAATGCGCGAAGGAGTTCATGCGCTTGAATCCAAGTCTGGCCGCGCGACGAGCGGTGAGGCAAAATCTGTTGCCATTGAATGGAAAGAATCACTCTTCCTGGCTACGCGTGGTGGTGCGTTGGCACTGGGTCTGGAGAACTCCGGCGAGTTTAGAGTTGGGGCGTCGTTCGATGCTCAGCAAAGTAAGTGCAGTTGGCCTATGGAATGGAGACTCTGATGTTCCTGGATTCCAACGCTAGTCTCTGTGTTTGACTGGGAGAGAGGGACCGGGGTCGGTGCACTTGATTTCTTTGATCTGCATCCCGCGCGCAAGGGACTCACCATGGACATGATTGAGAAGTGGTGGTGCATGGGGGATATGCGCAACCGCACCGCGATGTGGGTGCAAGGTCGGAAACTTGAATGACGGATGTCCGGTTCCGGTTACCGGTTCTGTTTGTCTTTGTATGGCAGCGGCCTCGAGGTCTGCCCAGATTAGGAAGCAGTGTGCTTATGGCTGTCGAGGGTGTGCATGGACATGAGTGACACTCCTCGCTCCTCGACATCGTCCAGAAGCGGCGCGCCTCTTCCCCTTCCATCGCGTCTGGTGGTCCCCCCCGCTCCTAGACACACAGTGTCCGCACCCAGCCTCCAACCCCATGGTTCCACGTCCCCCTACATTCAGCCGGCGACGGGCCTCGAGAGCTCCGCATCGTCAGTGATTAATCTTGATCTCAATGATGGCATTCTAGTGCACGACGTCGACGCAGAGGTAGACACCATGGCCAGCGAAGAAACTACAGCAGTCGGCCAGATAGGTGATATCGCTGACGAAGAATCTAGGAAGAGTTTGCGTGATCAGTTAAGGCGTACCCTCAGCAAGAAGGAACACGCAGGTTGTGCACTACTTGTCTTGGAAGACATGTTTCCATCTAAATATGTCTCAGATACCCATCCGCCAATATCTATGACTTCGGTTCCCACCGAGATCCCATGCACCGTCGGTCTGTCATTCAAATCTAATCTAGCACTGACTTTTCCGTACTTACGTCTCGTGCAATCTTTAGATGGCCTTCGCGGACCGTTTAAACCACGGGAGTACTTTGTTCTGACTGACGCCGGAAAACCCGTCTTTGTAGGGTATGTTAGCCACTTGTGAGGTGTGAAGGAATAGTGAATAAATCTTTTTACTGCGCTTTCAGGAGGTCCGGGAGTGAAGATGAACTCTCTTCCACCATGGGGATCGTCCAAGCACTAGTCTCCGTGTTCATCGACGATGGGGACAAACTGCGGTGCATCAATGCTGGCCCATTGAGGATGACCTTCCTGCTTCGGTCGCCACTTTACTACGTGTGTGCATCCACGTGGGGCGAGCCGGAGTCTGTTGTGAGTACGATGCACGAGGTTTTATCGCTCTTTGGCACCTTATCGAGCTGACTCAAGCAAGGCTCGATCTCATCTAGAATATCTGCATCTGCAAATACTAAGCATCGTCACAGCTTCTCAGCTGCGACGCATATTTGAACGACGAACAAACTTTGACTTGCGTCGTTTGTTGAATGGTGCCAGTTCCTAATCTTATGTCGTATAAAGCTGAATGCCTGATCTCTTTCGTAGGCACAGAACCTTTCCTATTCTCCCTGCTTAAGCGGTTGGAACTTGACCTTGCCATGGCGACATCCTCATTACATTGTCTCCAACTGGATCCAGGTCTGAGGTCTCGAATTGCCGATACGCTGGTACCTATAACGAAGATAAAGGTATGTTCGAATGCAGATCAGAGTCTTGGCACTTATATGCTATAAGGATACTCTATACATCATTCTTGTCGCACAAGGTCGTGTAATTACACTCGTACGACCGAAAAAGCACTCTATACATCCTACGGGTTTGTGTCCCTTGATCTTTCATGCACTCTGAGTATCAACTCCGTTTATTAGACATCCACATCATTGTCAATACGATCCACTCTCCCTCTATATTCAATTCTCCTGCGGCTGCATCATGGATCCCCGTGTGCCTTCCGAAGTTCAATCCTGCAGGCTTCGTGAATGCCTATATAACATTCCTACGTAAACCAGAACATAACGAGGTGGATGCCTCACATAACGAGCCTGGCATCTTGGATGATAGGCCAGGTTGTGCGAGTGGAAGAGTTACTGATACCTCTCAACAAGTGTTCCCACTGGATGCAGGTATTGGTCTCGTGTGCATTAGTGGAGGGGGGGAGTTTGAGACTGTTCGCGGGTGGTGTGATGCTGTCGCCGAGGTTCGTCGTTCTTTCCCAGATTTTTAATCGAAATCTCGACCTTTGGCAGAAATTGAACAGTAACGGTCTCCTCGACTCGATATCGGACGCGATTGATTCCGGAAACGCACAGTATTCTGTGTCCCAGCTTGGGGTACCGGGATTGCGACACTTTCTGTACAAATCTAGACCTCACGTTCAAATTACTTTCCCTGTCCTCGAGGATCCCTACGACGAACTCGAGGAGAGAAGGAGGTATTACCCGTGACTTTGTACATTTCAAATGCACTCATCTTATTTGACAGAATTATGACCATGTATCAAATAGTATATGATGCGATCCATGCGAAGTCTAGCCAAAATGGGCCGCTGAAACTACACTACATTCGTACAGAGAAAGAGATCGTTATGGGATGGGTCAGTCTTTCAGTTCGAGCCTGGCCTGCCATTCATCAGCGAGCTTTCTAGATAACGCAACCATTTGAGCTGTACATTGTTCTATCACCGAGGCTACCTAAGACAGCAGTCATCAATGCTGCCAACGCAGTTACTGGGTGGGTAAAAAGAGAGGAAGGAAGGCTGTTTCTGCGGGATGCACCAGTATTCTGAGAGGTTCACTGCAATTGGCTGGCTCTTATGAAAACGGAAGAGTTGTCAATCACGTGATCTGAGACTGAAATTAAACTTTTCCTGTTGGCTGAACGCGTTTGAACAATGTCCTTCTCCCTGCAGTCCTCGCTTCAGCGCGCTACCCAAACGTTTGTGAGGACCCTGCAGAATAGGGCTGCTCTCGTACATGTGCCACCTGCACGAGGTCCGGTCTGCCAACAAAGTCGAGTTTTGTGCTGACGGATGGCGGCCTAGGTAATATTACAAGTCCGCAAGCCTTCCTGAGAGCAATTGGGAGATCTGCAGAAGCCAAGGTCTCCATAGATAGTTGGGACGCATTCTGGCACACGTCAGGTCATGACTTGAAGCGGGCTGGGGTAGGTGTGCAGGATCGAAGGCAGGTGCAATGTTGTGTTTTAGCCTGCGTTCACCTGATGTCGCCAGATATATCCTCTGGTGCATGGAGAAGTACAGGCAACAGACACCCATCGAGGACTTTGCTCACGAACCTCGGCCGAAGAAGAAGACACGGGGGTGAGTGAAACGATCCAAACAACGCTTGCAGCAGCTCACTGGAGCATCGCTAGTCGCGGCCCGCGAATCCAAAATGGCAAACTCATACGGTCGCGCAGACCGCGGTGACAGGATGATATATTGTGTACACCCGTGGTCCACCAGCAATCGAATTTCTGGCTTGAATAAACGCTTTGCGTGACAGGACCATGCAGTCGGCCAATCCCGCCCTCCACGTGGGGCGCGCCCCACTTTATGGAGTCACATTCTCACGGTCGAATCTAGGACTTGCAACAAGGCTGCCTCGATGTGACTTGTATCGAGGGTACACCGTCGGAGTTACCACAAAGAACAAAAACGAGGTCGGCAACGCGGGCTCAGAGATGAAAGAAAGAAGTTACCGAAGCTATATAATAATCTCCCCCCTCTCTTTTGATCTCCTCAATCTCCCATCTCCCCATGGCCTCTACCGTTTATCGTCGTCACTCCATGGCCCAGCTGTATGAGAAGCTCCGTGCCCAAGATGACGCCGACGACATGGCGTGGCTCGCCCAATTTAGCCCAGAGGATAAGTTTGACGAGCCATATGTCCCCCCTGCCCCCTTGTCCACTATTTCGTCTGCCTCCCCATCCGCTTCCTACATATCTACTCGATCCCCTCATTTGGACTGTGAAATCAGCGATGATCACTTTGATTCCGACTCGGACTCTGATGTCGATCCCGAACCCCTCTCGCTACCCTATCCAGAATTCGATTCATCTGTTCATCCACCTTTGATTTTGTTCGTATACTCCCATCTACCCCATATATTGGACCCATCTGATAGCACAGCAGCCAACCCCACGACTTCACCCCCGTGACAGGGCCCACGGATTCCCCATACGTTCCGCTGGTACAAGACAACTGTCCCCTTCAGTCGAGATCAACTCCTCCATCGGCTGGTTCTGGCTCGTTGCCTCTGCTCGTGCCCGTTTCCCCCACCCAGCAGGCAGTGCTTCCAGCAGGCACCTTCGCACCTTCCACCACACGTCGTGCCACCCGCTACACTCGAGATTCGTCGGCAGGGCATCGTTCACCCGTCGTCTTCCACGACTCAAAAGAGGATGTGTGTTCAGAGAGTGAGGGTAATGGGTCCGAAGACGAATATCTTCCGTCACCAACTGTAGGCTGTAGAAGACGGCGCCGAGCTGCTCGTTCCGCCAGTGCCGTTGGTGCCTCATCTCGGAAGCGCGGCGTTGAAAAGACACCTCACAAGCAACGTCGTCACTCTCCACACCCCCGGAATGTGCAGGCGGACCCGGGTCTTATTCCTCCGTCCCCGGCAGCGAAGAACAATCCATGGGCGTGTCCCTACTGTAAATGGGTACAGCGCAACCACCGCACACCGGATCTCAAGCGCCATATCCGTACTCACACTCGTCTCCAACGACCCGCACAGTGGGTCTGCTGCGGTGTCCGTTTGGAGGACGCAAAGAATTATCACCTCCCAGCGGATGCGCAGCCTTATGCCTGGGAAGGTGAGATGATGGTTGGAGGCTGCTGCAAGGAGTTCAGTCGACGAGATGCTCTCAAACGTCATCTCGATAATGACCACATTAGCTGCATAGGTAACTTTGCCGCGTTTGCCAGCGTCTGTGATGATGTAGATTAGACACGCTTGCTCACCTGGTGAGTAACAACAGTTCGATCGATGGTCCAGCCATGACCTGACCTGCGGTCTGCAGATGTTTCCATGTTCCTAATTGTATCTGTTACTATTAGCGGGCTGTATCACTTCCATACCTTGATCCTAATTGTTCTGTGCCCAGGAATATTATACCCCAATGTACCATAGCACTGAATCGCCAACTCGCTACTTCGACTCGGTCGCTGCACTCAATGGGTGGCATGGCAAGCACGATTCTGCTGGTAGTCACATCGTTGTAAGATGGTTTTCGCTTAGAAGGACTTGACCAGGAGCTGTACAAGTGGTAGTGGTGAAGCCAGTTTTGGTTGAATACACCAACTTGATTCCACGACGCGTTGATCAACATTGCTCGTGGTCAACAACATCCACCGTGACGACAATCTAGCGGCTTGCTCATCGTGCATGACAACGGCCACGATACCTGCAATGACGCCGAGCGGGACCCCTTCTGCCTCCCCCTCTGTTGGACCCCCCGACCGACCACCCGCCAAGCGGCCTCGTCTCAGAAGCACGCCATCCTCGTCCATCTCCGCCACGTCTACATCGAACGAGTCGACGTCCTTCGCGGATGTGAACTCGGCTCGTAGAGCGTCCACCCTCCGCGTCCTCAACGTCTGGGCTCAGCTCGCAGAGCGGTACAACAGACCACTCGACGAAGACGACATAGTCGATCTACATAGCGGTGCTATCATAAAAGACCGTGGCGTGCTCAAAAGTGTTTCCAGGGACTATCATATCGGTCATTTTGCCCAAACCGATGGTGACCAGGATTATCCCGACGCTGACCAGGATCAGGAGGATAGTGAGCAGGACGACGACGATAACGAACTCAATGCACTTCATCCGAGCGAGACTACCACCGACGACGACTCTCCAATCTCGAAGACAGAGTTACTCCGTGGGGTGCCACCTCTGTCAGCCACCACTGATACAGAAGACCTCAAAGAGTTCCTCGAGGCAGAAGAGAAGAGAAGGGAGCGTGCAGGGGATGAAGAGGATGATGGAGATGATATGTCTCCGGAACAGCTCTCCGCTTTAAGGAAGGCACTGCAGGAACACTCACAGGAAATGGAGGCTGCAACTACAGATCAAGTGAAAGACGTGCCGACAGCAGAGTTTGAAGCTGACCCTGCTCCTATGCGTCCTTCCACTCGTGTTCCACCATCGGATGACGAGTCAGAGGACGAACTCGGTCTCTGGACGCAGGACGAATCTACCGCTGTTTACCCAGTTTCCCGAGCCGAGTCTGAGCAGGATGTGCTTGAAGTGGAGCAGGAAGTTAGAGGGCTCACGGAGTCGGGCTCGGACGAAGAATTTGAAGCAATACTAACACATCCCCCTCGTTTCATCAGGATCTCACCTCTACCCGCTTTGCCTCCCAGAGAGGTTCGACAACATCAGTTCCCCCCAGACAGCCAGCGTGGAAGGTCCAAATCTCGGACAAACTCCCACTCTAAAATAAACTCGAAGGGCGAGGTGAAGGCCAAGTCTCAGAGTCGACCACGCTCATCCCTCGCCCTTCGGAAACCTGAGGTCATCCTCACTCACAAGAGGAAACCGTCTGTCTCAAAAGAGACGGATACCAAGACTCCTGACGTTGAGGAGCAAGTTCAAGAGGTAGTCCGTCGGTTTTCACTGGCGGATAAGGGTAAAAGCATGGAGACCCCTCGCCTAGTAGAAGATAACTGTCGGGAAACGATATCCAAACCCCTCGGAGGGGTGTCCCGAGGTCAGAAACGGAAGCGCATTGCATCTTCTTCGGCAAGTGACGGTCACTTGGTGCAGACCCCAGGTGAGCGTTCATCTATTGCATCACCTTGCGCGTCTGAGCTTGGTATCGTCGCACGAACGTTCATACAGCAGAGTCGAAAAACAGTTTGCGAAGTCATGCAAGTTCGACCTCTCAGAGCTCTATCATGCTCTCCGAGCCAGATGGCCCCAAACAGACTTTAGACAAGGACATATCAACCCCAGGTGGGTTTAATCTCATAACACGTTTTTCCGCACCAGAGATACTTACCTTCCTTCCACCTCAGTTCGATTCGAGTCCGCTGTTGCAGGTCCCTCGCGATCATCATCCTCATTTTCTTCCTCGTCTGAACTTCAGCAACCCACTTTGCCCTCCCCAGCTTACAGACCTCTTAGGCATGAGTCCGTCCCACCGACTTCACACGAGTATAGTTGCAATAGGGCACTGCTCTCCGATCCACCCATCCACGTCTCCCATCTTCATCATCAGCGACACCCTTCTCATCCGCCCTCTACGTTCTCTTCCCCTAGCCAAGGAACGCCAAGGCCATTACTCCCTGGTCACCCGCCGCCGCCGACAGATCCAATGCAAACTCAGCAAGCACACTACCTACTGGCGCAGGCAATGCACCAGCTTTCCTACCTCATATCTACCACGATGCCTCCTTACGCTGGATACGCGTCCAGCCCTGGTCAATCATGGTACCATCCACTGCCACCTCCTCCACCGTCTGTATACCGTACGCCTATTCATCACCCTTCTCACCTCCGTGGCAATCGCACTTACCAAACGCCGTCGTCGAGCATTTCTTGTTCTGAGTTGTTCCCATCATCGCCAGTTCAATCTTCAATGTCTACTCCTGTTGAGGAACAACGTGCCCGGAGTCGAGGACGAAGTAAATCTCGGGGAAGGCGAGTATCATTCAAACTCGACAGCGAGGAAGGCATTGGTGGTCTGGAGCATGACATCTATCCTGAACTTCGCCGCAGTGAGCAAAGAATCCACAAACAAGCCGTGGAAGGAAACCGAGAGAAGGGGAAAGGAAAGGCAACAGAGGAGTTCAGCGACTCTTCGCGATTAGAAGATCGGGGTAGTCCTCCTCGGGAGGTTGCTAGGGGACGGACACCTGGGCCACCCATCCGCAACAAAGTCCATGCATCGCGGGGCAGGTCGCTCACCCGCCGATAGCTGGGTATCTCTATGCGATGAATAGGACAGGTTATGTAGCTGGCGATATCGACATTGTTTTTTACCACCCGCTAGTACTGGTATAAGCTTCGACAAAGTTTGGCGCCCATGCTCAGACTTCTGCCCTCCACCACCTAGAGTAGCAACTGTTTCATCCAAGATGGACCCTCGCACTACACCACGTATCACCGGTGCTGTACGAATCCTTGATTTTCTGCTGGGTCAGAGTTCCGACGCCGAGCGCTGGTAGGAATTGGCGAGGATCGTCGGGAGCGACAAAAAACCGTGGCAAGGTAATGTATCGCAAGACTTCGCTTACCGACTACCCTGGACTTTCCATGCAGACTATTTGGTTGTCGATGTGCGGGACAGTGATTGGAAAGGCGGAAACATCAAGGGATCGCACAACCTCCCTTCCACGGAGTTCCAGACCGGCGTCGATGAGCTTCTCCGCAAGACCAAGGGTGTGCCCACGGTAGTGTTCCACTGCAAGTTCAGCCAAGAGCGGTGCGCAGATTTTCGTGAATCCGCATCCGTCCTCGAGAGTCTGATGAACATGTGCTGGTAGGGGGCCGGTCGCTGCTGGGGTGATGCTCCAACACATCTCATCTCATAGTCCGCAGGATCTGAAGCGTGGACGACAGATTTACGATGCAAAACGGTCTCTCCAAGAAGCGGAGGAATACAAGAGTCAGCAAGTGTATGTTCTCCAGGGTGGATTCGATGCGTTTGCAGCTACGTATAAGGTTGTCATGACCATCCGTGCCAATCTGTACTCACAGCTGCCGTAGGATGATCCTCTTCTGGTGGAGAATTGGGAGCAGAATGCAGTGATCTGGTGATACATCACAACGTAGAGCGGAAGAACGTTGTCAGAGACAAGGTTCGCGAGTGCAAGGCAGCTTCAACGGTGCCAGCCTTAGGCCCCTTCAGAAATCCCATCTTTTTGCTCTTTCTGCTTGATGAATCGCTTGGGCATCTCCTCTACTACCCTCGCCAGTCTCCGACGTTCGGCTTCCAAGTTCCCTTGGCAGATCGTCCTGGCATAAGTGAGCCAAGTGGCAACGGGTTCGTCCGTCAGACACATACCAGGTCCCCAGAGAAATGAGCGTGAAAGTCCCGACTGCCCAGTTAGAGGCTACGAATGGGCCTGTGGAGTCGAGAGTGAGAATGTGTACCATACTGCAGTGACCACACGCGTACTGGCACTCATCGCTCGAATGAATCCGACACCCGCCCCGCTGGCAATTCCGCTAAGCAAACTATTTCGTGCACAAGGCATCTCTTCGAGTCGCTGAAAGTCATCGACTACCGATATTCGCTAGGTAGTTTAGGTCGCTGCTGCTGCTTGCAGTCCAGGGATGCAGGACTCGAACCTTGAACGCGATCCACACGTCTTTCCAGTAGTTACCAGTGGTCTCTGTCTTGTAGATCGGTTGTCGTGACCGTTCAGAGGGCTCTCTGGTTTCTGGGTACTCGGTTGTCATTGCGCGTTCCGCAAGACAAGCAATGCTATGCGTGACCTCGACCGTCACGCTTGCAGCTCCTCTCATACTTTTATTTTTACTGTACTCAAGTACACAACGCGGTGTTATAAAGATTGCTGGATGTCGCAATTGTATGTTTATATCGCGGATGGTCAGCACAACGAGATGAACCAGGTTTACGATGTTGAACTTCGTCTTTCATCCAGTAGAAGGGAGCCGGAAAGAGGAGATCCAAACCGCTCTACACAAGGTTCCCAGTCAGAATTCGCATGTGCAGAAGCGTTAGATACATGCCTCCTCGTAGATTTTCTCGATCCACTCCATGTTTACGAGTAAGTCCTCGTAGGACATCACGGCCCTCGACCTCATCAACAAAGGCTTCCAGCTGATACCTGTACGTCGTCCACCACTCTTCTCCCTTGCGGCCAGAGCTCGGGGAACTTGTACGCTTTCTCCATTCGTGCCTTCCTCTGGCGGGGGACACCTTGATAATGTGGAAGATCACAGGCATGTGGGAAATTGGACAACTCAACTGAATCCCGTCCACACACCGCCCGGGAGGCTACAACGGGCCAGCGAGTAATGGTAAACCAAGTTGGTTGGGCACGGAGAGATCACATTTGATCATCGCCAACCTGAAGGGGGAGCAGCAAATCAGCCGAAGTCGCGGTATCTATGCGCGGGTCTTTGTGGAATTTAATGGGGGAGGATAGAGACCACAGCGGTTGGGTCGCTCTTTGCCAGATAACGGACGCAACTGAGCGGGTAGGTAGCCTAACACACTCGTCAAAAAAAAAATTCAGGACTTACACCCACAGACCATCTTCGTACCGCCTCCAATATCATAATTCATACGAGTGTCATCGTCTTCGACGGAAACTTTGTGGTAGCAATGATTTCCTTACACCCCCAAGTCTGCGCTGTCAACGATCTCTTTGACGCGTCGTATGGCAGGATGAACCTAAGCAGCCGTTCAACCTTGGCTCACGGCTTGAGCGTTCGCATAATTCGCCTGTAATGAAACGCCTCCAAGAGCACAAGGCCCCTTCGATTCGCAATCTCGAACATGTGTTCGTGGTATCACCGCTAGGCTTTTCAACTAAAACATGCTCTCTGGAAGCCAGCGGCTTCATTTTCCACTCGTAATGCAATCCGTTTGGGAGCTGGAGATCGGGTCAGTCTATTGAGTAGCAGGTGCGAACATCGGCTACCGGATTGTAAATGTCGTCGATGTCAGGGTCGTCGAGCAATCCCAATTCTTCGAGTGTCACTGCATCAGCGTGTGGAAGCCAACTGTGCGAGAAAACATAGGGACACGCCTTGATATCCATTCTTTCCTCGGTTCCATCTCTCGATGTTGTATTTCTGTGCAGATTTTTCTGCCCTGTCGATGTCTCGGGAAGCGACCGCGTACACCTCGACTTCAGCGTGGTTCTTTGCAGGTGTGATAGGAGCGGGAGGAGCAATCCTGGCCACTCCTAAGATGCCGAACTTGAGCAGGAGTGTGCTCGCGGGTGCTTGTGGGTCGAAGAACTACTCAAGCGGGGACCGTCAAGCTTGCACCAGGGATTCACGCGCAACTCACAGCGTTGATCCGCTTGAAAAAGCCAATGACGGTCGCCATCACACACGTTCCTCCGAGTGCCGAATGAAATTCGGGCCACTCACGTCTCTGTCACTATAGGTAGGGCGCATCTTGCGCTTAGTTGGACGGCATGAAAAAGCCTCCAAGGCGGCGTCCTGGAAGCCGATTCGACGGAAGGAACTATGCTTGGTATGAGCCGCGGGAAATCAACATGTATGGACATGGTCCGCACGGATCTGAAAACATACCCACTTGCGCCGATTCATACAACTCGAGAATGTCATTGTTGACAATAGAACACGGCACAATAGGTCAAGATTGCGCGTGCGTTAGTACAGCGAAGGCATATAATGAGGAGCATGGCATGCGTCGATCTAAGTCAAAGGCCGCGGTAACTGAGTCCCTTGTTCAAATGCAAATTGTTGTCGGCGAAGAGTGGAGATTCTATGCTGAAAAAATCTGAGGGCATTGGCCAATAGAACTCTATGATCGGAATTACAGAGGGAAAGTCATCACTGCTCTATTACTCACGCCGGAGATGAATTATTTCGACGACGCATTCAGGAATAGTTGACTTATGACGAGACTTCTAGGCGTCCGCGTACTTGCTCCATGGCACGATACATGTCTGCTGCTACGGACTCAGGAAGATGGAACATTTCGAGAATCTGGGGTATCGCTTTGCGAGTAAGGAGGACGCGTTCAGGTGGACAGCGGTGATCGCTGCTAGATGAGGATGCTCCGATTCCGGAGGCGGTTTCGGATGTCCTATCAGCAGCAGTATCACCAAATGTCGAGTTCCGCGGCAAGGAAGTTGATGCTGGAGGTGGTGGTGGGAGGTTTTGAGAGGTTCTTGAGGACAAAGAGAATGAGGCATATAGTTTATCGAGCTCCAAGCTTGCATTTGGCTCTATCAACCCGTGTTGCAGGAGAGAAGACAGGTATTGCGAAGATCTATAAGCTACGTCAGCGGAGCACCCAAGGGAGAGATGGACGCGTTAACATTGTACATTGCGAGAAAGGGGATAAACCAAGCCAACCTCTGTAGTGCGACCACGATCTCCAGACACAGAAGAAGAATGGCAAATTGGGTATTAGCGCTATGTATCATCGAAGGCGGGTTAGACCGGAAGAGGAAGCGCAGGTAAGAATAAGGATTGGTGCAAAATAGACAGCACGTACGTATCAGCATGAGTGGAGTGGTGAGGGGAGCGATGAGCATCCATAAGTAAAAACCCCTTCGATGTCGAGGTCCACGACTCGCCAAAAGCGAATGCAGGTGAACGAGAGATGGATGCAAAGCGCAATCTGAAGCAGCGGTCGGGCAGGCAGGATATACAGAAGGCGGGTAGATCAGCGGTATCTATGTGTGCAAAAATGCTGGACCCAGGAGAGCAGGTTGAAGCAACAACATGATGCATACCTTGGGAAGTGACTGGAAATGACCCCTGCTGTTCCTAGCATGGACGACTTGATTACTGGTGCTGGCCAGGGGTGCAGCAGGTGCCAGGGATGGATCGACAGTCCTGAGTGCGAGCTCCTCGAAATGAATTCGATCAGCGAGGCGTTCACCTAATGCGTGAGTGCGCAGCTGCGTTGGGTGGATGAGGAGGGACGCAACGATGGACAGGAACAAGCGCACCTTCCAGCTGGCTTGCGGTGCCTGCCCGAGACGCGTCCAGATCGCGGCCGCATTTTTGGTCAGACCGTTGAGGAGGCTCTTGTGCCAGGGGAGGTGTGCACGGTCACCAGAGGGGGAGAGCAAGTCGAAATGATAATACACGAAGATCCTAGTCGCGTCTGGCGGGACTGTGGCCCGAGCAAGGGGAAGAGCGATGATGCGCATAAGGCTAAGTGCGGGCCAGACCTGCCCTAGCGCAGGGTTCACACGCTTTTAACATCCGGGTTTCGCTGCTTTCTTCGTGCGGCGACACGGCCAGACCTCAAGTTTCCCATGTTGCTCATGGCTGCGCAGTCCACGCGGCTGTTCGAGTGTCAGGCCGTGTTCTGAGCAAAGTGGACGTCTGAGCACCCTCTTCGCCTCTTCGCACACACGAATTCGCGATGGGTCGGGGGTTCCGCACATCTCTAGCACTTTGATACATATAGATAATTGAGTAGACGTGCACGTGACCACACTGCGCTTGCCCGCTGCTGCCATGAATTCGCCTGATCCTGCCTCGCCCGTGTCCACTGACTCGTCTGCCTCGCCCCCCCCAGACGACTTCCACTTTTCCGTTCGCGATCAGCAGCAAGTCTTGACCGCCCCCCTCCCTCCACCCTCCGGCTCCTCGAAGCGGCGTCTCCCGGGAGGCTCTTCCTCCGAGGGCCCACAACGTCGCGACCCAAAGTCAAGGAGACGAGAGGATGCCATTGGTTCCGCGAGTGCCTCGAGGAGAATGCTCATTGAAGGGCAGGCTGTCCACATGCCCAGTAGCGCCGTCGGTCCTGCGGGAAGCAACGCATTCCAGTCGAGAGGGGATCACACCTCTCGGCGCGACAAAGACGAGCTCATCGATCTGTCTTTGGTGGAGCAGCTCAGGCAAGGTCGGTCTCGATCGCCTTGACCTCTATTCTTCCTCAACTCCCCCATCTCTTTGCTGTCAGACTTTGGAGATCCATTTCTGGACTCTGGTCTGAAGCAGCTCAGCTGATTGAGATTCGAATACTCCCTCCCTCGTGACTGAATTCGGTGAGCATCCTCGAGCCAGCGTCATTCGTCTCGCTCACCCGTCCCTGACGCGGTGCCAGCCTTCCCATCATGCAGTCAATCAAGTGTTGAGACGTCAATTGGTATCATGGTCATCCGTTGTTGTATCACCATAAATGTTCACTTGCTTTCTCCCAAAACTGTACATTCTCTGCCGTGCGCGCTTCCTCTTGAGGTAGACTTTCGTCACGTCCCGCTCACCCAAGGTTGACGCGCCTTCCTCAAACTCGCTTTCCTGACTTCGTGAGCTACTAATTCACCTGACTGCTGAACCCCGAGAATCCGTGTTGCACATTGCGGCCTCATTGATTGACTACCTTTCATACCGTCAACAATACAAACATCTCACACGTTCGCGTCATGCCCGAGTTGCGTACTAATACTTGTCTGAACAGCTGACCAGCTTCGTCGTCGAAAAAATGGTTTCACTAAAGAGAGGGCTGCAGGGTAAACCGCCAATATCTAGGTCCGTCGTGGTCTGGACCCTAATGATAAGAGCACTTGTGTCCCATCGCACCAGCGCGAGAATTCAGCTTTGCCTCCAAGGCATGTCCAGCACAATCAACTTATATCTGCTCCGTTATGATCACCAAGCTCCTCGCCGGCGCACCCCCAGGACTGCTCCACATGGATGACACCCCGTCGAATTCGACCTACCTAAATCCAAGAGACGACCCCAGTTTCTGGTCTGAGTCGAAGAGATGCGGCAAGTCCGTCGAGGTGCCAGGGGAGGTCGGCGATGGTGTGCTCCTGCGCCCGCTGATGCTCTGGTCTGTGTCAAAAAACATATTCTCAGAGTCATCACGAACACCCCGGTGGCGTTGAAGGAACCCTTCAACTTTAGCCGAGAGAATCCGGAGAACTACGCTTGGTGGAGAAGACTTTGTTGATCTGCTCGATGGAAGAATCACGCCGTCAGATTGTACCAGAGGGGGTGAAGAAGACAAGAGGCTCGCAGAGACTGCTGCATCGAAGCAACAGTCAGCGACGACCTTACCTTCTCCTGTCCGCATGTCCGTGGCACTTGTCAGTGATGCTTGAGTTAGTGTCACATTGTGTACCAGGTCTTGTTTTCCCTTGATATAGGCTACCCTGGTCCGCCTAAGAAGGAGCGCTCGTGCGTTGTATTGCGATCAGTTGACCGTTTGACAGAATCTCCCTGTTCACATGTTTTCCAGTGGGTTTCAGAATGTCGTCGGGATGTCTCTCGTTATGGGAGCGGCATCCTATGGGGTCGGTCATGCCCCGTTATCCATGCCACTCTCCAGTGCGTACGCGGGCATGCAGAGTTATGCGTGAGTCTGTCTAATAAACGAGTCGGAAGAAAAACACCTCTCCATGTTGTCCAACCTGGGCAGCGGCCTACTTATTGGCACTGCCCTTGGGGTGATCTTGCCCGAGTGAGTTTTCCAGCTACGTTGTGCCCGTTGAGCTTGTCCGGTGATATCCATTTCATCAGGGGAATTGGAGAACTTGTGGCCGATGCTCAGGAATGGAGCTCCTACTCGTCCAGCATTGGAATCCCAATCCTGCTGGGCTTCGCATTCATGTTTCTTTTGGATGAATACGTCGCTCCTCATGCCCAACCTCGGCCCCGTTCTTCGACTTCTCAGTCTGAAGGTGCAACTTTTGATGTCGATCTAGTGGAACGAGGACACCCCGAGAGCCCTCCCCAGCGTCACGCTGAAACCAGCAGCACCCAGCGGGCCTATCCACTATCACTTGGTTTAATCGTACACGCACTCGTCGATGGTTATGCATTAGGCGTTTCCGCGTCTAATGCAGATTCTCCCAGCCTGTCGCTCATCGTATTCCTTGCGATTATTGTGCACAAAGGCATGGTGCATGCTTTACTTTTGCCGCCTCGTGAACTGACTATACACGGAATAGCGCCGACTGCGCTTGCCTTGACCACCGCACTCCTTGCCAATTCGCTTTCCGTGACGGACTGCAAGAAGCACCTATTGTGCTTCAGCCTCGCGACTCCTGTGAGCTCGATTTTGTCGTATGGTCTCTATACCTCCCCCTTCGAGAATCACAGTACTTGGTCGGGAGGCCCGCTGCTATTTAGCGTAAGTCATTCGAAAACAAGGGGTTCAAGATGACTGCCTCATGTGGTCCCAAATTTGTAGGGTGGCACGTTTCTGTATGTGGCTGCGGTGTTACAGCCCGTGTCCAGTCATGGACCTCCAAGCGAGACCGGGAAAACGGTTGGCACCGTGCTTCTCGTGGGTGGGATGTTCTTCCCTGTGCTAGTTAGTCGGCTGGTGGTGCACGGACATTGAGTAATAGAACGGTTGGCTTGTGCCGACGCCTGACGCTCGAAGCGAGCTCGGTATGTGCTCGCGAACCGAAGCGTGAGTTGAAGCGACCATGTCATCGCCGGGGACAGACTCGGAAAGTGAAAGGGAGACCACACCTCCGCCACGAAAGCGGCTTCGGAGTCGTCACTCTGGCTCACCGAGGACCGCGAACAGCACTTCGGATGTCAAGAACAACTCTATTGTGTCCACCTCGACGTCGCCAGCAATGCACAACCCGTCGAACTTGCCTCCGCTCTCTGTCTCGATCCTAGGCGTCGAACCACTGGACGAGTTCATCAGGGAGATTGCGGACTTCGTGCATCACATGGTCACCACCAGACCCAACATGGGTCCCGACGCGAAGGTGGAGGTAGAGGCGAAGCTTGGCGTGCTCAGAGACAGAACCACTGGAAAGAGGATTTCCTTGCCAGTGCTGGTGGAAACGAGTGCGTCGCTGGATGCCATCATGCGGTGCCCGCGACGCTGACATCGTCATACCTCAGTCCTAGTCCCGGACGGCATTGACTTGCGTTTCGAGTCAAATATGTCGGCCGTTGGTATCTGTGTCTGCGTCTTGCTACGCGACAAAGACAACTCATTCTGGAGATTTCAGATGCAACACAAGCATTTCAATACCCTTCTTAACGAGCTGCAATGCATATCTTCCGAGCCCTCGCACCCAGCATCTCCGCTGGTGCACAAGCACTTCAAACTGATGGACTCCATTTACCCATCCGACAACCCTCGTGATCGTGACAAGATCCGTGTCACCCGTGAAGAGAAGACTGGAACAGTCATCGAGGTCACGAAGAAGGTGAGATTGGGTGACCTTAACATACATTCCCCCAAGCGGGCTGCCGACTGGAGGGTTAGTGTCAACTTGGAGGTTCCGGGTAAGGTGACTCCTACCTCTCAGTCACAGGCATTCATGCATTACCCCAGTGGCCCATCCCGTAGGGACGCCGACACACACGAGAAGAAAGGACAGAATATGCTACTCGCACGAAGAGTTTAATATTGACCTCACGCAGGTAATATCCACCGCTGGCCCCAACAGTCAGGTGAGTGCGACATTCTCATAACCACGCTCTCGCTTCATCTGCCTGTCCATCAGCCTGAGATGCTACACGAATTGGAGGTGGAAATCGCACGCTCTGCGTACCTGTTGTCGACAGCCTCGAAGCGAGGAGATCCAAACTTCCCAGAACACGAACAGAACGCATTTGATGAGCTGATGCGGTCATTTGTGAACAATGCCAGAATTCTTGTCAAGAACGCGAGCGAGGGATGGCATTGAGCGCAGACCGATGTAGAGGCGGAGACATTATGACCAGGGAGACTTGGAAAGTTGTACATAGATGAATACAGGTACCCGAGCATTAAGAATGTAAGATACGGTGGACAAGGAGAAAAGCAGTTCAGACACCAATAATCTCAACCAAGTCACCGTCCTCTAAATCTACATCTCCGATTTCCGTTTCAGAGTCCAGCTTGTCTCCGTCAACCATTAGCTGAGGAAAAGAAGCAACCTTCTTGCTCGTCGTGCTCGTGCGTGCATCACGAGAATAGTTGCCAGGCAACCCTGCCGCTTTCATGAACGCCTTCACGATCGCGCCACAAGTCGTAGTTGAGCGAACTGTGAGAGGGAAGGTCTTCTCCTTGGTAGCCGCAGAGCGGAAGATGAGCTTGATTTTGTCTCCTTCAGTGGACTCGGCTGCCGACTCAACATTGGACTGTGGCGCTGTCGATGGGGAGTATTTCGGCGTGTTATCTTGGAGAGACGGAGATGGGTCCCGGTGGGCACGAATATACTCAGCCGCACGTTTGTCACATGCCTCTATTTGCACAAATTCAGTGACTTGGACACACTTGAGTGACGTGAACGGACCCAACTCTCCCTCGGCCCACATGTGAAGACTGTGGGGAGTCCCTGACGCAAAGACGTGTCTGTGGTCGTGACTGACGACGAGTTGATCCGTCATGACCCCCGCTAGGTCTGCCACTCCATCAAATAGCTCCCGAAAAGTGTCGTGCTACATTGATGGACTGGCTGCTCAGGAAACCGGGGAGGAAAAGATGGGGGACGTACTCGTCTCATTTTGAAGGTCCAAAACTGCTCTTGGGCTGAGGCGTTGAGTGGGTGTGGACGCCACCGTACCTTGATATTGACGGCTTCGGGGCCGCCTGCTCGTTCTGTTTCGATGTGAGCGTGTTTTACTTGCTGTCTGACGGCATCGGCAATCTTGGCGAGTTCTGGGTCCAAGTCTATTGAATCGGTGGAGGCATCCAGGAAGAAGGTAGGGGAGGGAGGGCGAGGCTGGACTGCGAGAGCTTGCCTGAGATTGGTGTGTCAGCGAGGGGGATGGGTGATCGAGCGTCGAACTGCAAACCGAACAAGGATCATTGCGTTTGCGCGTTGATGGGGAGGCAGCTCCGGGGGTGGTGTGATTGATCTAGAGCGACTCCTCTTCCGCTTGTCGCGCGACGCGTTCTCCCGCGGGTTCCTGGACGTCGGTTCGATGATCTGGATTTCATCGTCGTCGTTGTCCGAGGAGAGTCTAGGGGGAAGAATGTCAGGGGCAGTGCAGGGGATCACGCCACACGCAAGTGGCCAACGAGCGGGCCTGAGCGGGCCCGGAGACGTACATTCTGGCAGCATCTGTCGCCTGCCAGCGGGGACGGGTGTTCTGTTTGGTCTGCTTCTTCTTCCGGGGACGCGGGGAGGACTGGTCTGTGTCGCAGCCGTCGTCAGACTTTGTGGGCGATGCAGCCTCTGGCGGGAGATGAGTGGGTGCGGGGAGAGAAGCGGGGCGCGCTTACTGGCGGCGTACTGCCCGAGCTGCCTCCAGTGCTGGGCAGTGCGTCCCCTGTTCCTGCGAAAGAGGTCGTCCTCATCCTTGACGGCGTCGGCGCTGCCCGCCGCCCGTCTCGATACCAGACGCGGTCGCGGGCGGGACATGGTCGGTGGCGAGGCCGAGACCGTGGGAATCTTGCGCTGACCGCGGGCACCCCGTCACGCAGCGTCACGTCACGCAGCCTCATGTCCGAGCCCAAGGTCGTCTTCAAGAAATCAGCGTCGAGACCGGCCCAGAGAGCGCGTGACGCCGCCCCCGACACCGGCGCGCCGTCCACCGCGGACCCTCCCCGCCCCCCCGCCGCGAAGCCCAAGGCAAAGGCAAAGCGTGCACAGCCAAACTCCCGCCTCAGCTTCGGCGCCGACGACGAGGTTCGGTTCGCGTGTTCACCCCGCCCGGCATCCCGCTGACCTGTCCCCGCCAGCCCTCCTTTCAGCTGAAAAAATCCACCCTCAGCCGCAAGCTCACCCTCGGCACACATCCGGCGTGCGTCTCCACGTGCCCCCGCCTCCCGTGCTGACCCCGCTCCCAGTTCCCTTCCTGCCACACTCGACCAGGCAACCATCAGCACGCGCTCCAATGGCGCACCCGTCTATGATCAGGCTCATCTGTCAGAGCTCAAAGCCAGCACATACGCCGTCCGCCCGCCCCCCAACGACGTATACAATGCTGATGTATCCATGAGTCTAGATGAGACCACAGTGGATCCCCTCGCTTCCTCAGGCAAGCCATCCCCCGCCGCGGCATCTCGTGCTAACTTTACCCCCAAGTTTTCGAATCCGTGGTTCCCTCCCAATCGAGAATTCTAGCTGCAAAGGAACGGCGAGAACTCCTGCGCGCTCGTGGTGCAGAGCAGGGGTACATCCCTTTGTCCGTCACAAAGCAGGACGATATCCCCCAAGGTCCTCATCCCGAGAGCCGCTTGATGCGAGAAGAAGACCAACTCGGGGAAGGCGACGACGGTACGCATCATCTCGCCCTCTTTGATCATTCTTGTTCATTCGTATTCTTCAGAGTATGCGGAATACACCAGCGCGCAAGAGAGAATAGCTTTAGGGAAAAAGGCACGCAGGGCCGAGACCTCGAAACGCCGAGACACCATGAAAGACATGATTGCCGACGTGTGCGTGCATTCTTCTTGTCCTTATTTTTATTGATGCTGTACAACAGTGTGGACGAAGATGAAGAAACGCTCGAGTGGGAGAGAGAGCAATTGCGGAGAGGGGGTCACGATGCTTCAACGGCCCCAGAAACAGTCCCGGTCAAGCAGAATTACAAGGCTGCCCCAAGTACCCCTGTCTTTCGTTCTACTGTGCATCCGCTCACATCTGCCCAGTCCCGCCTCAAACAGACATACCTGCCCTTGGTCCTGCCATTGAACGATTTCAACGATCGTTGTCCTCACTGTCCAACTCCCATGCTTCGAATACTGGCGCCATTACATCCCTCGCACAAGAGCGTAACGAACTCGATACACGAGGGACGGAACTCCGTGCAATGATTGCTGCTGCAGAGTCAAAAAGAGGTTGGTTTGCGGATTTCAAGGATTGGCTCGAGAGTGTAGCCGCGTTCCTCGATGAAAAGGTCGCGTTTATTTTCCTTGAGGTGCCAGCATTGCCAATTCGATATTTACAGTTTCCCAAGCTCGAAAAGCTGGAAGAAGATCATCTTTTGATACTGAAAGAGCGAGCTGAAATGATTGCGCGACGGCGCAGTGCCGATGATCGGGACGATCTTTCTCTCGTGTTTGGTTCAGTTCCTGGATCCTCCTCGGAATCGGACATGGGTCGTGTAGCACTCAGAAGGGAGAGGCGCACAGCTAGAGTAGCAAGACGCACCCGTCGACACGCCGGAAGGATGTCGTCGGACACTGATGATCGAGACGAAGGGTATTCAACCGACTCGTCGGTTTCCCAGTCCGACGCTCTTGACTATCGGAGCGCCCTTGCAAGGATCATTACTGATGGTAACGATATCCTGTCCGATGTCCGAGCTGTCGAATTCAAAGACCCTAGCCGTGGACTTGCAAAATGGTTCGGGGAATGGCGCGAACGGTATGCTGACAGTTATACTGGTGCTTGGGGTGGCCTTGGACTGGTAGGCGCTTGGGAGTTTTGGGTGCGACTCGAGATTCTAGGATGGAACCCATTTGAGGTATGTTCATTGTTGCCGTCTAGCGTACCTATTGAAACCTCGTGACAATCGCAGGAGAGTCTGGATCAATTCTCTTGGTATTCATCTTTGTATCGATATTCTCGTCCTCAAGGTGGGGATGAAGAGTGTGGCGAACCAGTGCTTGGTCCAGACGGCGATCTCGTTTCAGCAATGATCTCCACGGCTGTCGCACCCCGCATTTGCAAGATGCTCGAGGCAGGCGCGTTTGACCCATATTCTGCGAGGGATGCCCGGGAAATAGCGGAACAAGTGGAAGCTTCCACTGGAACGGACAGTAATAAATTCCAGGTGCTGTGTTATTGCTCGTGGTGGTCGCGAACTAACATTGTACGGATCTCTAGATGATTTTGAAATCCGTGCACACCATTTACGACAGCGCTACGTGCGACGCGGAGGTCCTCTTAACCCCTTTTGTCAAATTGAATCGTCCCCCCTTTGAATTGGAGGCGGTACCTGCCCGGCAACGCCTTCTCTCTCGAGCGGTAAAGCTGTTGGAGAACATGTTACGATGGAGAAAGTATGCTAGTGAAAAGTTCGCCATTGGCCAGCTTTGTACACGGCTTGTAAACGATTATATACTTCCGATCGCAGAGAGTGGTTGGGAAGTTGGTGGGGAACAAAAAGTCCGCCAGGTAAACAATTCGGGGGTTTTTTTTTCATCGTTCAATGTGATCTTATTCTATCTACAGGTGATGGCCATCCTACCGCGGGATTTGGCGGGTTCAATCCGAGCGACATTGACTGCGTTGACCTAAACGTCGTAATCCATCAATTTTCCCAGAAATGCAACAGAACTGAGAGCGTCAGGTCCAGTGTCGTATTGCGAATGCCGAGCCTCTGCACTCTGCTTTGGCAATTACGATGATAATGAGAATTCGCCCACATTATCACCGTTGGCCGCTCGGGAGATTAATATGAAGCCTCAATGACCACTCGTGCTTAGGCTTTGGACCGCTTCTGATCGCCTTGGCCTTTCCGCATGTGTGGTTCGTTCCGCTGTCAGACACTGATGAAGAATTCTGTCATTTCCAGTCTTTAGACTGAGCGTTACGTGACCTGACTTGCGTCGCGCATGCTGGTCACTCGAAGCTCGGATGCCGACATGAAAGGAGGGAAGCGAGCTTTTCTTTTTTTGCTTGTCGCAGCGTACTTGTTTTGCCTGACTAGGACTCCCGGCGGGATAGGCCCTGCCGCCCTCCATCGTACGTCATGTATCGCGGAGATGATATCCTGGTCCCTCCGAATATTCAACAGGTTCTTCATCGGACTGTCTCTCCGGCCGACTTCCCTTCCCTGAATTGCCTGAATGCGGCCTAGAAAAATGAGTTCCGTTGCCGATTACGCAGGTGATGCTCGGTTCCCCCCAGGGTTGAACGTGCCATGGCTTCGACGCGACTTTCGTCAACTAAAAACCTCCGAGTGGTTAATAGCAAGGTAAAGTTGTGGATCGTCTCTGCGCTCATTTGGATCCATTTACGCTTTCGGTACGAGTGATACCGAGTAGCTGGGCGTGCCATCTGTTCAACGGGCAATACCCTTCGGCCTATAAAAGATGCTCGAAACGGTCCTCCCAGTGTGCTAGCCCCCTCCTCTTTCTCCCCTTTCCACGACATGTCTGAAATGGTTGAAACGTCCGTGGCACGTCTCTCTGCGACATCGAGCACCTACACTCGTCAACATGACCCCAATGCAAAACCCCATGCTCACGTCGCAGACTGTGAACACTGTACGCGGCACCCTAACCGGTGGTCAAAGATTAGGTCTGCCAGGCTGTCAAGGTATCCTGTCGCTCCTCATGCCTCTCACCAGGGAATATATCCGGGAGCCAGCTGCTGAATTCCTTGGAACCATGATTCTTGTCATCTTCGGCTGCGGAGGAAACTGCCAGGTCGTTCTGTCGTCGAGCCCGGCTGTCTCCTCTAGTCCCAAAGGGGTCAGTCTCGAGAACTGTTAGTAGACCGTTTTATATTGATATCTCGATGCAAGGATTATCTCTCTCTTAGCCTCGGTTGGGCCATTGGTAAGAGAATTTATTACCACATAACCAACGGCATCTCAGGCATTCGACAGGTATCGCCATGGGCGTCTGGACTTGTGGTGGGATTTCAGGTGGTCACATTAACCCAGCGGTACGCTTGGTTGCACACAATGCTCTCTTATGAACTTATCTCTCACCAGGTAACTATTGCCTTGGCGTCTGTCCGCAACTTCCCTTGGAAGAAAGTCCCCTTCTATATCCTGGCCCAGCTCCTTGGAGGGATTTGTGGTGCCGGAATTGTTTACGCCAACTACTACCACGCCATCAACCTCTACGAAGGTGGACCGGGAATCCGTACTATCTCTGGCACTGGTGACCTATTCGGGACGTATGCGGTATGTTCTGCAAAACCCTGCTGAAATTTACAAGTTGATAATAATTGAAGGCTGACTACATGACTTCTGTCTCCTGCTTCTTCGACGAGGTTAGTTCTGCTTGTGTTTCATGTCAGTCATAGATTCACAAGTCTCTAGTTTTTGGGATCTGCCATGTTGATCATTGCGATCTTGTCCGTAACGGATAAGCGTAATGGTCCACCTCCGTCGGGACTTGTCCCTTTAGCGCTCTTCTTCACTATACTCGGCATCGGGCTGGCCCTCGGCATGGAAACAGGATTTGCGGTGAATCCTGCCCGAGATCTCGGTCCGCGCATTTTGACAGCTATGGTTGGCTACGGAAAAGCCGGTATGCATCATATCCTTGAATGTCGACAGCGTCGTTCATGCTCTACAGTCTTCGACTTCAGGAATCAGTACTGGATTTGGTGCCCCGTGCTTGGCCCCATTTTGGGTATGGAAATCGGAGCTTTGGTGTACGACAGCCTCATCTATACTGGCTCTGACAGCCTCGTCAACAAGCCGTACGTGTCAACAAGCTGTATAGCAGACGTCTCGCTGACAGAAAGCTCATTTTTTCCAGGGACCTGGAGACGGAAAGGAGGCATCTCCAAGCCTGCCCTCAGCGGCACAAGAAAGCACCTGCAAGTGTTGATGCTGTTTAGTTTTTTTGTTATTCATGACTAATGGCGGGTGTCACCGATTGTCGTACTCTGATCTAATTTGATTAACCCTCTGCCCAGTTCTGCTCTGTGAGTTGTCATTGCCATTCAATAGGTGAATATAAAAATGGGGCTATGAGGCCTGTTGTCTTCTGATCAACTACTTGAGCAGCATCTCTGCATGCCACAAGTACATACGAGGACGGCCGCTGTCCATCAGTGCAGGTCAAAATATCAGGATTCCGTGGTGATTGCACCCAATCCTCAATCTTCAATTCTAAGATGCTCGTGTACACATGCGACCGGTACTCAGAACGCATGACCCCAGAACCTGACTTTGACTGGCCCTTGCCCTGCCGTGGCAAGGACTGTTTCTGACGGAATTAGCCCCCATCCATCATGTATTTATTCAAAGGAAATCCTGGCTTACTACATGTGGATATCTTATCTTGTACCCTTTTTGTCTGGGTCATTGGTAGGATCCCTGACATCAATGATGTGTCAATATAGAGGACCTGACTGTTGAGGTAAGTGGATCAAGGCTACCATCACATCTGGAAAGCAGAAGAAGAACACTCATGCCACCATCACCAAGCACATCTTTGAGAGGGAATGAAACAACTCAACACAAGATCCTTGATAATAGAATCAGATCCATGAGGCAGTTGCCAGAAGTATGAGAAAGCAAAAAGAAAAGGATTGAATCTATCCCCTGTGTTGAAGCAGGCTATGTACAGTGGCTCTCAAAAGTGTCCCAATGTTCAGCTATTTTGGAAAGATTTGACATTTGTAAGGAAACCAGGAGTTATGACAAAATGCAACCTACTCCAGAAGTATCTCCAGAACTCCAGAGCTCTGGAGTTCCAAATAGAAGCTCCTAACTCCAGAGTTTCATCCACTTCCATGGTAAAACATTACTGCTTGGTAATGTCACTTGCACACCCCTCACCTCACTCTTCATCTTTTTCCCTCTTGACACTTATTGAGGTATGGATGTGCCTTTACCACATACTATATAAACTCTTCTCTTCACCCACAAACACCTCAGTTGGTTCTGCCTCGTTTTAGGCAGCAGCTGAGGTGAGTTATTCATTACTTAGTATCTACTCCTAGATTGATGTACTGTAGCTCCAGTCAACTCTAGTCCTATTAGGTAAATATCAGTTGTTTCCACCTTGTCTTACACAGCAGCTGAGCTCCGGTCAACTCCAGTCCTATTAGCTCTGCTTGCTCTGGACCTCTGGAATTTTGACAGGTTATGAGCCCTGTTGGCGCAAGCTAATTCAACAACTTAATGCTTGTGCTTCCTTTGGCACACTCCCTACTGTTCACCTCGAACAAACTCTGGCTACTGGCTGTCTGACATACCTATCAGAAAATAAATTTTCTCCTGTCATCCTCATTCTATCCTGTCATTAAATATGACATTGGATACTATCAAAAGTAACAAGATCCTGACCAATCCTGAAACCTTCCCCTTATGGATGGTCAAGGTTATCTGAAAACTCCGAAGCAGTCAAGTGTATAGAGTCATTTCTAGGACAGACAAGAAATCTGCCCTCAGTTGCTATACTGAAGTGCCAGCAAGGGACCCTGAAAGGCTACTACTACTAACTAAGATCACACTCACTCGCTAACTACTACTCAATGAACATGATGTTAGAAATGGCATATTTCTACACAGTCGCTCACACTCAAAGACAGTCATTTCCTATTCTTTTGGATATAAACCCTTGGCTAAATGGTTAGCTATTCCCCAAGGAGGGTTATCCATATAATCCAATGTTGACCAATAGAAGGGGATAACTCAATCCCTTCCTCTTCTATCACCCTCCTTGTTATCACCTATGACGTCATTGATTGACATTGAACTTTACCTTTGCCAGGGCTAGGCCATATGTAGGTCTGAACTCTGTTCCATGTATATATTAAGCTTCTATGACATCATCATGATGTCATGCCTCATTGTTAGTGCATGTAGGGTTCACTCCCTCATATATGCCTCATTGTTTTATTGCCTATCAGGCATGCCTCGGCTGTGCCTTAGTTACGCCTCATGGGTCATGCATGTATCATGCATGTCTTGGTTCTAGAGCAAACTGGACTCTCTTTATTATTATACATGATGTCATTATGATATCATACCCTTCGCCCAGGGTTATCAACCCTGTACCCTGTCCTTACCTAATGCTGTACATAAGAAGTGTATATATACGGGTGGGACAGTAGGATCGGCCTTCAGTCGATCTTAGTTGTTCTACTCACATTACCTTTGCCCGTTGATAGATCTCAACATGTATAGAAGAAGCCAGTAAGTAAGAGTACAATTCAGTCTAACTGATGACAGAATCTATGAATGGGCAGGAATAGCCCAGAGCTTGGCTGCTGCCTGAGATGGCGAAAAACGACTTGTTGTGTATTATGTCAGCAAAGACTATTTTACAGTGGGCGGAGGTATACTCGTATCATGTTGTATGGTAAATGCTGTGAGCATCAGCTAAGGAAAAATTAAAAAGATCTAAGTGAATAAAAACTCATTTCCACTCTTCCGAGTCTGGAAGAGCATGGGAAAAACTCCGGAAGTAGTTCCG
>JBBPOI010000056.1:0-37942 GCA_038091355.1 Phylloboletellus chloephorus | reverse complement strand
TGCTGATCGTGGCCAACCCCAAGAAGCTGAACGGCGTCATTCTCACCGAAAACATGTTCGGTGACATGTACGTTATCTTGTGCCCCACACCCCTACATGCGCCTGACAACCATGGACACCAGTCTGTCCGACGAGACCAGCGTCATCCCTGGTTCTCTCGGCTTGTTGCCTTCTGCATCCCTTGCAGGAGCGCCTGCATCGCCTTCAGACCCATTATTCAAGCCTACCTCTGGCATTTATGAACCGATCCACGGTTCTGCGCCAGATATTGCTGGCAAGGGAATCGCGAATCCTGTCGGAACCATCCTCAGCGCTGCGATGCTCCTGCGGTACTCTCTTGGTCTGGAGAAGGAAGCACAGGCTGTGGAGACAGCTGTTCGCAACGTTCTCGATGACGAGAGCATCGGCGGATATGGCGCAAGAACAGCCGACTTGGGCGGCAAAGCCACCACCGTTGAACTCGGTGACAAAGTGATTGAAGTACTGAGAAAACTACTTTGAGTACGGCGGTGTACTAAGCACGAATGTACAGTGCCGTTGTAGATGTCATTATTGTCCGAGAACGCGACGACCTCCGACGATGCTACAACTATCCGCTGGATACTTGGCTCGCATTCAACGGACAAAGTCCAATTCCTACAAGGAATAAAATCCAGCATATATAAAAGCGAGTGCTCAACACATGGTACAAAACGTCCGCTCGGCCACTGGCGGTTCCATATCTTGACCTAGAACATGTTCGCCAACTTACTGGCGGCAACCCTCGCATCCAATCGTGGCCTTGAGGGCTGCACGCGCATCGATTGCGACATATTAGTGGGTGTCAAATGTGCAAGAGGATCAAGGGCTTGTGTCTGTGTGCTCGTCGGTGGCACCGACGGCGTAGAGAGAGGGTCTGTACCAACGAGAGGATGGCGAGGTGGCGAGGAAGCAGGCGGGGATGTCTGCATTGTTCCGCCAAGCGGTCCCTGAGGGAGTGAGAGTGAAGAAGACGAAGCTCCTGCGACCGGAGGTCCGAGAGGTGAAGGTGTAGGCTTCACGAACATGGATTGAGTCCCATCTCCGAAACGTCCGGGGGCAGAAACAGGCGGCGAGATTGGAGCGGTAGAGCTCCATGCTGTGGACGGACCTGCACCTGGTGACTGTGGAGCAGTGTGCTGTCGGAACGCAGCTTGCGCCGCCGTTGGCGTGCTAGCGGGGAAGCCACTGGATAACCGCGGGATAGACGGCGCTGTGACAGCGGCCCTCATCATAGGCTGGGTATCGTCCTCCAACGGCAAGACGATGGAAGGTTTGGGGAAGCCATTTGGTCTTGGAGGCGCAACTTTTTGGTTGGCGTTGTTGACGTCCGCCTTGAGAGATTCGAGTTCCCTGAGTAACTGCTTCTCATACTGGATAGAAGAGCGCGCATGCTCAAGCAAGGCAGCAATTATATCATCCGCTACTGTCTTGGTGTGCGTCGCCAAGGCACGATGGAGGTTTTGGGATATGCCGTTCGCGCGTTGCGCAAGTACTTGTTCGTATTTGTTTGCCTATACAGCAAGTCAACGACCTGCATTTCTGTGCAGAGAGACTGATTACCTCCTCCATCTCTTCTAGCGCTTCGTCGACGCGTTCAGGTCTTATATTAGCGCTAGCTTTCAACCTCTCTATATTCCTTCTCTTGGAAATCGCCGCTTTGACAGCGGCCTGGTACTCCTCCAAAACGCCGGCTCGCTGGAGCAACGCCTCCTTGGCAGAACGTGCGTTCATACCTTGATAGCCAAGCGTATCTCCAATGACTACACATTCGCTTATGGACTGTGCTTGGTCGAGGTCGGCGAGACTATGCCATGCCCTCCCCAGTTTCTGCAGTGCATTTGCTAGTCGGGGATGAGCTTCTGAAGACGCAATGTTGATGAGCTTGTTTCCCATTTCAGAATGTGCGGTGGATAACGCTATCATGCCATTCAGGCTCAGTTAAGAACACTACCGGAGAGAATACCTACATCTTCGCGTGACCGAAAGCTTGTCGACGGCTTTTGCAGCTTCAAAGAATTGTGTTTCAAGTTTAGTCAGCTCAAATCTGGCGCGCTGGAGCCCTTCATCTTCGTCCGCCACACCACGGCGGATGAGTCCAAAGCCGGAGCTCGTTTTCCGTCTTGGGCGGGGCATCGGCTGGTAGCCAAAGTCACTCTCGACGAACGACCGCAAGTCCTCGTCATGCATGACAATCGGGTCGTCGCATATGTGGGTCAGCCATCTCTGTAACATGATCCGTACTAGGCGATCGTCTTCTTCGTCTGTAGGCGCTGAGGTCTGGGCAAGGGGAAGGGCGGGGATGATAGTGTGGGGACAGTTGTTGAGCAAGGCATCGTAGAATTGTTGAAACTCGACGAACGAGCGGGAGACATTGCGATATGTCGTTCCGGTGAAGTTGGAAAGGTTCGTCTGGGCGAACGGGGTTTGGTGGATGTCGTCTGGTTGCAGGGAGTCACGCACCTGGGCATCGAACTTGAAGAGTATGTCCCTTCTGTTGCGATCCAACCCAGTGAGGCGCACACGAAGGTAAGGCTCGTGCTTTTCGTATTTGACGCCATTGGAGCCCACTGTGGTGTGGGGAGAGATGAGACCAGGTTCTGGTGCACCGTAGATTTGGGGCTCTTTTCCGAAGAGACCGTCCGACTGTATCTTGTGCGTGACGACCGACGCTGGCGAGGCACGGGGGAGGTTGGGTATCGGGGAATTAGGCTCGTGGGGGGTCGTCGGCCACGGCGGGGTTGGTTCGCTGCCGTTGTCAGCGTCGGCGAAGATGGAGCTTGTCGAGCTGAGCGGGTCGAACATGGCGACGAGGGAGACGAGGACGGGTGCGTTATGTAATCACAGATGCTCTATGTAAATAGCCATAAGATTAGCTTGAGTCAGTCCAGCATGCTCAACGGTAGCATGTGTCCCATCCGCAAGACCTTTGTCCGCAGGTACTTGTTCAGGTCCGCACCCCGCGCCATATCCCCACCAAGCATCGTGACACCGGCCTTGCGACCCTCCAGCTTCCCTTCGCCCGAAGACAACCCAAGCTCGACCTGGCACCTCCACGACCTTGGTACCATCGCCACGCGCTCCACCACTTTCAACCCCTCCTTCTCAAGTGCCATGACCTTGTCTGGGTTGTTCGTCAACAGCCGAATGCCTTCCCCTTGCTCCGAGCCCATCCCGAGATCTCTCAAGATGGCTGCTGCAATGTCATAGCCACGTTCGTCGGCCTTGTGTCCGAGCATGAGGTTGGCGGTGACGGTGTCGTGTCCTAAATCCTGGAGGTTATAAGCCCGAATCTTGGACAACAGGCCAATTCCCCGGCCCTCCTGTCGAAGATAGATCACGGCTCCGCGACCCGGTATCGTCGCTGTCGAGACCTGGATAGGCTGTGAGATAAGGCGAATGGCCTCGTCGAGCTGCTCTCCACAATCACAGCGCATGCTTCCGATAGTTTCACCAGTGAAACATTCGGAATGAATGCGGACGAGTGGCAGTGGTACGTCAGCATGCCGCCAAGACTGGCGTATGGGCTTGGAAGCGGTTTTTGTTTCGGCGCACAGTCTCCCTACATAGGCTCCCCTCAAAATTCGATCCTCGTCTGTCTCATCGTCACTCCAGACGGCGTCAAGGGAGTGACTCCGTATGGGGGGTGCGGTGGACGGGGTGTCCACAGAATATTGCGCAGGGTCGACGACGATTGCAAGATGTTCCTTGGTGTCGCGGTTGTTGTGGTAGAGATGTAAGAATACGGTTCCGTGAGGAGTGGGTATGCGGGTGCGAGCCATGCACCGAACTTGGACTCCCAACTCTCGATGTGTTTCACATTGCAGAGCGGCAGACGTGGGCTCAACGACAGGGGGCTCTCGTTTTCGATCGGCAGAGTGGAGTGCGTTGACCGACTGCGGGATGTTCTCCTTCCCTTTGACTTCCAGCGGTTGTTGCTGGGCTTGCAGGCGGAGCCTTCTGGGCCCTTGCCTGCTGACGGACGCGGGAGGCTTGTGGCCGGGGAGCGCTGTGGGGTCATCCGGACGCCTGGAGTGTTCGGGACTTTGGGACAGCGGGACATGAGCGACGTGGCCAGAGTGATTGCGGGTTATGTGAGGGCCGGACGCAAAGGCAGCAGCGAAGAGCAGGGAATCGAGTGCGTCGTCTCTCCTGGAATGCGACCGTTTCTGAGATCGGGAACGGGCAAAGATATCCTGCATAGGATCGGACTCTGCAGGGAAGCGGGAGGAGAGAACTGGGGATTCTGCGAGAGCCATGAGAAGAAAGAAAAGAAAGAAAAGATGTCAGCGTCAGTGTCAGAAATATCAGCCGTGGGCACTGTGGCCGTTCCGTCTGTCCGACATACGTGGCTGTGGCTGCGTCCGCGCTGGTCCTCGCAGCGGGCAACGAGCAGCATCGGGCCAGCAGTTGCCCATGCCGCACGATCCTCTGGCTGCGCAACGGCAGCCACCGCCGGCGCACGAAGAGTGAGTCGCCAACTTGGCGCTTCGAGCAGCCCAGTCATAAATCAACGTGCAGTGTATCGAACATGTCCACCCCCCTCACGGATGCAGCGCCTGCACCGGACGCCGCACTTGCAGAACGACACCAACATGCCCCCCGCCATATCCACACACTCGAGACCCACAATGCACAGTTGTATCAGGATAATTGCCAGCTGCTCAACGCCGTCAACACGCTCAACGATCGCCTCGCATTCTTTGGCGCATCCCAGAGCACGCAAGTGCTTCTCCTCACAGAGATGCAAGAAAAGCTCCGCACGAGCGAGGTGAATCGGGGCTTGCTCAATCGAAAATACCAGGAGCTGTTGCACTCCATTTCAGCCGGCTCTGCACAACATGTCCTTGCTGTGGAACTCCAGGCCATCCGGAATGCATACGCATCGCTCGAAAAGGAGCATCGCATCCTGGGGGATAAATACGTCAGGCTGAAAGCTGCCTTGGGAGCGAGTCACGTCGCTCAGCAACACGTGCAGCGCACAGAAGACTCAGGTCCGTGCAATCTTGACATGGTTACCCAAGAGCCCTTACCCCCCCACCTAGCGCGAGGCCTCAATCCCTTGGCACGTCCCGAGGTAGGATCACTTGCAACATCCTGTTTGCTTCTTCACCGATGCTTGGTTACAGTCCGCAGGCGGTACTCAGTTGCGCACCCACGATCAAAACCGAATGAACTCTGCTTTACCCACATCTGCGATGTCTCTTGGTTCCTTCCACACCTCTCTGGAGCAGCATCCGGACCATCCAAGGCAGAGTTCCGAAGGCGTTGTTGCCTGGGTGCGTCGTATTGTCTGGCAGGCACTGACCGCTCAATCCAGTCATTAGCGGCCGCCTCGCCAGGCCCCGACTCCTATAGCCACAACATGGTTAGCACCCCTCCCCTCCCCACCACTCAGCGCGTTCTCCCCTGGGGGACAGATATCGCCCACAGGATTCCCTGTCCATGCGCCTATGCCCGCCGGGTCCCTTCCGCTTCCGCACCATGGCCTTTCAGCACATACACAGACGATACGCGACCCTCGCACCTTGGCTGCGCCTCCCACCCTGACTCAGTCTCGACATCCCGTAGAGCAACGTGCCGCACAACTACCCAAAACGGCTGTCATCCTTGGCCAGTGTCATGACGAGAACGCGGACGAAACCAACGACGAGCCAGCCCTGTATGGTGCGCAAATCGAACCCCCTGCCTTGCCAAAACCGAGTCCGCACTCGTCGAAGCGACCAATCTCCGAACTCCAGGCCTCTCCGTACCCGGAAGGGAAACGTAAGAAGCTTCGGATGGAAAGAAAGGCACTAACACAGACCGAGCAATCGATGACACTTGGCGCTGATACGAATCCAGCGAGCATGATCATATCGCCACTAGCCTCTACCGATCCTGAGAACGATCACAAGCCGGCCGCGTCGGGCTCGTACGTGCGATCGTATGAAGACTGCGTGAACCTCATCTTTGAGAAGGACGCTGATGTCGAGAATGGCGTCTTTTGCGGTCTATGCCTGTGGGCTTTTCTTTCTGCTGACACTTGGAAGTCATTATCTAAGCTTTCGATCAGCGATCGATACGAGGCGAAGATGATCCCAGAGCCACCAGACGTAGTGGTTCGACCCGACTTCGATTTGCTCGTAGAGCACTGCAAGACTATGCATCCAGCCGTGTGGGACGATCTTCATCGTCACAAAACTTAGGGAAACGCAGCCACATGCTGCACTTTAATCATGCGTTTCGCCTTATACCTCAGCGTATCCTCTTGGTAATACCAAGTGTCGGTAATCCGGAAAACTTACAATCATGTTGTGGCATAATTGAAATTCTATCGTGGTCGAAACAACCTCAAGCCGTCCATGAACACTCGGTGTGTGCATTGTTGTCGAGAGGATCTTTCCATGGCGCTGGCTGACTGCAGGTATTCGTAGTCAATGCTGATTCTATCACGTCTGCAACCAGTTCTGATACCACCACAGACATATAATATGACAGACTCCTGTGAAGCGGTACATTCCTGTTATCAACGCACTACAGTGTTTGGGCAAGAAGATCATGGCCTAATATCATGTGCGAGCTTGATAAGGAGAGTCGTAAGTCGGGCGACTTCATACTCTGCCAACGTCGAATTCTGTTCGAACACGATCGCTTCAGTGGGGCCAGGAAGGGTTGTCGCGCCATAGCCTATCAATACGCTGAGATCCCATCCGTCCGGGGTAACTCTAGAGGACTTACCGAGGTATTTCCCAGGAGCGACACCAAGATGCCTGTACCATTCGCGATCTTTCACCCCTTCCTCCGAGATGAATCCGCGTTCGAACTGGGTCAGTTTCTGGTTTACCTTCCTCACTCTGATGACGGCCCTGATCAGATCACAGAGAGATCCTTTACGAGACTTGCAAAGCTCCTGCTCGGTCACATCTCCGGTTGTATTCAATATCTCCAGCGCATGGAACTTCAACTCTGCGTGGTCGAGCTCAGTCTGCAATGAGCCGATTCCAAGGTAATGCTTGATCCAGTGTTTGATGCGACGTGCGATGCGGCGGCCAAAACGTTTGTGAGACAGCTTGCGCAAGGCCTTGCGGAACGCTTTCTCGGCTTTGACTTTTTCAACATCGAGTTTCATGCTCGCGTGCTGAAGCTTTGAGATAGCCTCGCGAAGTTTGTTAAGCTCCAGAAGGGTAGCAGCCTCAGAAGCCGATTCTTCCACACTGACGTAGCTCCGTTGGTTAGGAACGAGGTGAAGGTGAAACATCGCTCACGCATCAACGTAAGAATCGAGTTGCAGTGCGTATTGTGTAGTATTGAGAGGTACGATGATCGAATCTGACAATCGGAGGGTAACAAGTCCCATGGCCTTAGCAAGCGCAACCTGAACAAAATGGGACATCAGATCATGAGCAGACTGAAGGCAATGTGCTATTAATTCTCACATGACGATGGAAGCCAGGGTCAGCATACGTCTCCTGCCACATCTGAGAGTCATAAATGGAGTGATAATGATAAGGAGCATCAGTGGGCGTGGCAGCGAAAGTCTGATCGAGGCTAGCGACCTGTTGAGTCACATCAGTAGGACCCCCCAAAAGTATGAATTTGGTGGCTGACACCAAGTCTCTGCAAGAATACAGTATAGTCACTTCCAGAACCGAGTGGTCGTACGTAGCGAAGATCCTCCTCCGAAGCCGCGCGGGCGTGAGTTTGGTCGATTGCAGCCCACATATTAGCGAATTCCGCATCCTGTTCGCCGGTGTATGGTCCAGAATCGACACGTGCATCCCAAAGTGTCTTGCTTGAATCAGTAGGGTGGACAATGTCTTGTGCAGTGCGTTTTATCAGATGCGCAAGTGAAGGAGATCCTGCCGTATAGTAAAGAGAACCTGAAACGGAGACGTCTGATCTCACTTCCTCAGTGGCTGAAACACAGCTGAGGTACTGGTCACGTACCGACATTGATGTAGGAGACAGCGTGAGCCTGAATCCATTCTGCAAAGTCCTCTGACTACTCTGTACTTCCAATGAGACCGTACTAGAACGATCCACTGAGAACTGCCCTCGAAGACAATAACAGGCACGGTACCTCCTCGGCATCCCAGCTTGCAATGACAATGGTACGAAGTGGCTTCCAACCCCGCCTGACCAATGCGCCGAGACCGCGGACGACTTCCAGCAAAGATACTGTACCGGATATGGGATCGGCAGCACCCGTGACCCAAGCTGTAAAAGCTTCAACAACTAGATCCTGTGCAGATGAACCACCGACCATCTCTATGGCAACCGAGAATGACGACCTCGTCCTTGAAGTGACCAGGGATAGCAGCCATCGTGTTCCAGATAGGGGTCACCTTGGTATCGACTAACAGAAAAAAAAACCGATAACAGTTATGACCGGACATCATCATCTCCAGAACACACACCATCATTAACCATCTTGACTACATGGTTGCCAACTTTCCCATCAAGTTTCCTACCCTCCTCGACACCGCCAAGCTCTTGCTCGAACAAGAACTTTGCATTGGCCCAAGAAAGTGGCAGACTAGGGATGAGGGGAAGATTTTCAGCCTCGACACGAGTTGCGTTTTCGTATGCAGGATAACCGGGTGTGGTAGGGTCACCCGGATATGTTGTCAAGTATACTACGGAACCTCGCTGGATCGACGTCGGGTTGCGCGCAGGACCAGCGGGGTAAGGCAGGTAGCCATTCTCAGCAACGACGACACCATCGTCGCGGGGATCGGTGTAAATCAAGATTCCAGCTGCACCACGCTCTTCAGCGCTCTGGACCTAAAATACTAACTCAGAGAAGGGGAGTGGATAGGGATGCAAAACATTGGCTTACTTTGAGGCCGCGGAAGTTGGCACCATAACGGGCAAGGACGATCTTTCCGGTAAGATCCACACCCATTGCATCGAGTTTGTCGTAATCGCCTTTCGAGCCGTAATTGGCGTATACGATGGGCCCGGAGGCTTCACCAGCGGCACTGAAGCCATGGAAAGGAGGGACAGCATGCATGTACTTTGCAGCCGTTTCATCGCCGGGGTCCCCGTCCTCCCACAGATTGGCGGTCCAGATGGACTCTCCATCTTGTGCGAGTATCTCAAGGGAAATACCATCGGCATTACCGATGTTCAGTACCGGGTAGTAGACATCGATCCACGCATCCGGGTGGTTGAGCTTCCCGGTGGTGCTCAAAGTCGCCTCACGCGACTCCGTGGAACCAGCGTCGAATATGGGCTCAAGCGAGGAAGAGGAAATACCGAATTCATTTTGGAAGAGGGACAGGACGTCCCTTGCATGCCGGAAGTCTTCGGGGGAGCCCGCTAAATGAGGGTGGGAGGTATAATGGCGAGAATTTGCTATCGCGGATTCAGTCGAGGGCACAGCACTACCACATTGATCAGTTGAGGTCGTTGAAATTTAAGAGGGAGCACACAGAAACGCATCCTCGACACGCTTGATATACTTGTCAAGAGAGTGGTTGCCATGCTTGGCCTTGTGGGCGATGTGAAAGAAATGTTGTGAATAATACGCATCACAGAGCAGGAGCAGAGACAGCGCAATGGCGATATGAGCCAGGAAGATGCGGATACGCGGGGGACGAGGAGGTCTGTGTGTGCTAGCGACCTCTGGCAGAGTGGGCTCATCGCGACCGACGAGGCGCTTGAGGTCCATGGCAGTGAGAGCGTACTTGGTCGTTGCCATGGATCGGATCCGGCTTGTTCGCCTGTCACCACCTAGCGATGCCAGAAAACAAGACACTCGACTCCGCCGCCGCCGAGTCTGGCGCCGACAGACCAGTCGCGCCATCTCAGCCCGTTCGCGAACGCCCTCCCCCCGACCGCACGGAACTGCTCACACGCGCACGAGCATTCTTGACCGCCCCCCACGTCCACCTTCAAGACTCACACGCAAAGCAGTCTTTCCTTGCGGAAAAGGGCCTCTCCCCGAGCGAGATTGACCAGTTGCTCCGAGAGTTGGTGCGTAACTTCTTGTCTGCGTCCCGTACCCGCTCATTTCGCTCGAAGCCTCCGTCTGTTCCGCCACGCACTTACCCTGCCCCACCGCCTTCCAACCTGCCCAATCTCCTCATTGGTGTCACTCGAATATTTACATGGTTGACCGGTACCTCCGCACTCGCCCTCTTCGTATACTATGTACGAAGTCGCTTGTATGCGCCTGTCGTTGACACTCACGTCCCTTTCCAGCGGTACCTCCTGCCCAGACTCGCGCAATCCTATCAAGCCCGCCTTGCTCTTCGGAAACATCAATCCGCACTCATCGCGCGCCTCACACAGTCCGCTTCCGCTCTCAAGACAGCCCAAGTGGGGTCGTACAAAGACCTGCCTCGAGTAATCCCTGTTTACGAGGACCCTCTGTATGCACAATGCCACGCTATAGACGATCTTTTGTCCCGTACACGGCGATCTGGGGAGGAGTCCAACGCACCAGAAGACATACCAGATATCACTATCCTCCGTTGTGCGCTCGAGGAACTCGGTCGCACAAAGACAGACGGTGTATCTACGGAGGAGCTCTTCCGTCATCTTGAGAGTATGTTCCCCTGGCTGCGTGGCGAGGAGGGTACAGCACGCCAGGTCCGGGTTTCTTTTGCTTGTTGTACGCCGTCTAAACTCTTCCCGATCAGAGCGACCTCTGGAACCAACTCAATACCTGTCCCTTATTTGTGTCCTCCGTGCCGCAATCAGACGCACCCACCCCTCTCATACCAGATCACCCGTCACGCCTTCTCTGGAAATACGTACCTCCCCCCCTTCCGTCGACACCGCCACTGCTTGCAAGCTTGGCAACCCTGCAAGCGGCCTTTCCCTGCAGTTCAAAAGTCACACCCGCCAGCCCACCACCACCCACAATCTCGGCTCGTCAACGCACACTTCAAGTCCTTTCGGACTTCACCGGGTACATAACAACACAAACATACACTCTCGGTCTGCCCTCAATACGAGGTATAAATGGGGTGTCGTCTAGCGGAAGCTCGGTCGAGGATGACCTTCGTCGTGAGATCAGAGCATTGAAAGGCATCGTTTTGAACAGGAGGTCTTTCCTGCCTACGGGTGCCGGAGTTCCTGGGTTCACCAGCGACCTTCCACGGGCCTCTGAGGCATAACCCTTGGTTGGAGCTTCCGTCGCGCTCTAGTGTGAGCAATCGAAGCGAAGGTCGCAGATTGAGATTGTCTGAACGAGTCTACACTCTTGTCATCCCGATGAACCGTATCGCAGTAATACATAAGAAAATTGAACATTGTGAAAATGTTTGGGTCAACTCGTGCCTGGTGAAGAGTGGAGCTCGAGCGCCGTGGTAATAGAAAAGGTGTATAACTGTGTGCGGGTAGCTATGGAACTCCCTTCCCCAACTGAATAGCGTCAGTCGAGAGATAATGTGATGTTCTTCAGCATTGACCAAGAAATCGGTTCTTAGGGAAAGGTTGGCCGTAGTCCCCTCTCCACGTCGTGAGGTTCGGATTAGTATATGCCTCAAGATATCTGAAGGTCGTCTCTAGTCATACAGTGTGCCACCAAGGAGTCAACGAGACGCACGTATGGATGTACTCAGCAGTCGGAAAGCCTTTTGGATCGCATCCAATATTGCGTGCGTTCGAAGGCTGGTACACTCGTATGTAGTCGACTCTCATATGGGCTGGGAATTGGAGATGATCGAGGTCGACTACCCCAAAGTTAGTCGACATGCCCAGGTTGACTATAACATACTGGTTCGATGAGCACTTGCAAACCTGTTCTACCTGGAGGAGTACGCTAAAAACATACCATTGGTTCCTGAGGGATGGGCCGGGCCGAGATCTGGGCAGCGGGATCGGCGTCCATGCCAGCTACGTTGAGCGTCCAGGCAACCTGGTTGTTTGATATCCACGTTATGTACTGTAGGTCAGGCGGTCACAATTAAACCCGCCTTTCCAAGTTCCAATCAATGTCCAGCTCACCGCGTGATCAAATCCAGGGACGTACTGCCCATCAGTTTCGTACAACTACTATTATTGCATGCATTGGTAAATGACCCACCTCGAAGCCGTAAACCGAATAGCACCCAGTCTCTCCCTCGTAACAATTTTGATTCGTCTCCGTCACCACTGACGTTGCTTGCTGCAAGACTCCACCGATGTATGTATTCTGAGCACTAGTGGACGGATTAGCGATCACCTGGTTCGTCGAGGTATTTTTCCAGATGTAATCCGCGTTGAAAGGCTTCATCAAATGCGAGGATAAGTTGGGCCTTGGTCTGTGAAACGGAAAAACTACTAACCGCCCATTGAGCAGACTGTGATACCTGGCCCACCAGAGGAGTTCCCGTGATCTAAAACATCAAGATCTCAGCTCCACATGGAAAATCAGGGGAAAACGGTTACTGACCTGTGCCTCAAACATATCTATCTCGGGCGATGCACGACCGACAAACGTTCCATCCGAATGTTTGGGGCCAGGGTGGGGCTCTTTTGGGCACGTACAACGAGATAGGCGTTGACCAGGAAGATAGGACAGCACGCCACCGTGACCAGCGTCGCCACCTTCTGTGGCTGCCACTGGTTGCCCGTTGATAGACTGGTTTGCGACCGTGCCAATGTCACATGCATCATAGGTGTATGGCCACTGACCAGGAATTGATGACAAGACTTGGGACGAAGCGAGTGGTATCTTACCATACCCTCCAGACTGGCACCATAACCAGCCCGGCCTAGATTCCCAAGCGTCCATATCGCCGGCCAAAACCCTTTTATGGTATTCATTTTCTGATTAGTGAGGTCTGCACGAAACACCTTACCAACAACATTGTTTACACCAGGAAGAGATACATTCGCCTCGACGTATCCGCCAGTAAAACATAATTTGTTCCTAGGACTGGTAAATTCTCAAACCTCGTGTAGGGGGAAAACATACCAGGTCGACATCATCCCTCAAAGTTTATAAGAAAAATAGCAGGTAATTGAAGTTGTGAACTCACCTCCTTGAAAGTTTAGGTCGTGTGTCTGTTTCTGCGAGAGCGTCACAACAAGGCTGCCATCTTGTGTGGTGATCGCTTCTGGATCATACCATTCCAGATTATTTGTTTGCTAAGCCGAGGGTTGGCCACTGTACAGGCCAGGTGATAGCGTACGGTACGCACCCAGTAATGTAAGTTGACAGCCTCCCAGTAGGGATCGTCTCCGGGCCAAAACGTTCTACCAGGAACGTTGAACTCGTCCGAGAAGACCAGCTCCAGATCAGGTCCACCATTCCAGGAAGGCTTGGTGTGAGCTTCCTTCGGTGTATCGATGTCGATGAGAGCCCAATTTCCCGGTACAGACGGGATCTTGATATATAGATGACTTGAAGTCCACGGAAAAAATGTGTTCCACGATGCACCCACCTGACCACTCGCGTTGATGCCACCCAGACCGAATCCGCCGTTGTTCGAGATCTTCTCTGAGGTGAAATATGTAATCATGGGGTATCCAGCACTATCAAGATGCAATTGAATTAAAGGGATGTGCCACCGTAACCTGGACGACTCACAAGAGAGTGACCAGACATACAATGATGATAAGCAGGCAACCCATGTTCGCGACGCCACGGTCAGCGAAACGCGACCAGTTCGTCGCATCGATCGCATCCGGGTTGTGCAGGTCATCATCAGGCTCCTTTACATCGGCATACAAGCTAGAGCCCCACTGACGCGGATCTGGCGGTAGATGGAACTATGCCGTGGATGAGTTACATGGCCAATTAGGGACCTAGAGACCTACGCGATTGGATATGTTTATTATTCCTGAACCTGGCCCCACGGGGTATGGGGACTCTGACTGTTCTTCTGTAAGAAGACGACGGGACGGTACGAGCGGACAACCCACCGAGATACTGGCAAAGCTTCGTACTCTGCTCTGTGGCGACAGATGAGTAGGTGAGCGGGGACTGGGAAGTAAGCTTGACTTTGAGGAGTGCGAGAACTGCAGCTCAGCCTCGGTATGTGGTGGCATGGCTGTGGGGTGAGCAGCGGAGCAACAAGAGTGCCGGGAGATAAAGAAGAATTGCCAACCGAGATGGCGTTAGAATCTCGAGTCTTTCTCCATTTATTATTCCTTCCGCACCGCAGAGAAGGGAATCGACGATGAACTTCTCATCTCGGATGATGTCCATTGGAGTGGGTATGAGAAATCGACCGACAGCATGGCGGGTATCCACGCCAAGGACGTCCAATTCATATTGCCTTCCAGGTTGGCCGATTAGGAAATCGACCAGAGTCAGGTCTGAGGCTCCAACATCAATCAGTATTCAACGATATACAATGGCCACGTCACGAATCAACCAGAGTCAAAAGAACTTTTACCCAAACGACGGTCCCCGTCTCGGACAAATAAACATGCTGGTTGCGGCACCAAGAAGAAGGGAAGTCGGCTGTCCCGACGAACGTTAAGGGGCACCCTGGAATGACGACCTCGCTCCAAGTTTGCGGCGACTCGGCGGTGTGGAGTAAGTGAGGAGCTTAATTTCGTCGTGACATTAACCAGATCTGTTGTCCGTTTGTAAATCGAGCGCACTTCAGAGACGGATGCTCGTATCAAAGAGGTATCGCCATAGGAGCCCCTCGCTCGCCGCAGCATCCGTATCTGCTCCAAACCCAGCCCCCTGAAGAACTCGGGGCAGGGCGGGCGCGATAAGAGTCTCGGAATGGCGCTCTAGTGGATCCATGGGCTGATTCGTACGCGGCCTTGCTTGTCGTAGAAGCTCCTCGATCTCGGCGGCAGATGGCGGCGTAGAGTAGCAGTTGCTTCTTCCGGAGCGCCGGTCTGACCTCCACATCATTCGACCCTGATGTCCAGGGATAGACTTCGATACCTCGACCAGGGCCATGGATCGTGCATTCGGCTGCAAAGGCCTGAGAGGTGTCGTTTCCATCCGGATCAGGATCGTTTGCTTTCCTGGAACGATCATCGTCGAGAGACGGAATCCCTTCGGAGATTCCATCCTCGTCTCCGGGCGGCAGGGTGCTTCCATCTTTCTGCTTCTCAGATGCATACGCCCACGTGAAATGGGCTTGCATTCCGGCCCCAAAGTTGTCTGGTTACCCTTCTGAACAGTGAAGCTGTCTCCGTGCGAGTTTCACTGCCTTCCTAGCTCGGGATTGATGGGGGAAGCCCTCTACGACCGCGAGGGGCCTGGATCTCGTCGAGTGCAGGAGATACAAGTGTATCTTTACGGTCACCTAAAGGAGATGGACCGCCAGAAGCCTAGATCCAGTGGCGATCTCCGGCCACTCTCCCTGCCAACGGACCTGGGGAATGGGAGCTCCTCATAATGTCGCCGCTATTACTTACCTGTTCTCAGATAAGTACAGTGCATACATGGAGTCAGTAAATACCTTTCAGAGGTGGCCGTGAAGCTTCCGAGCTGACTTTGCATTGTGTGGATATCAAGTCCGCCGACACTGCAGAGCTTCTCGAGGCATCTGCGGCGCTCACCTGTGCTTGTGCACAAGGTCACTCTGGTAGCACAAGTTAGTCTGCGGGTAGGATACAAGCATGGGCACTGGCACGGGGTTTGCCCACTCGTTGTGCTGTATTTTAAATCATCCTTGATATCTGTACCTGACTCTGACTAGATATACGCCAGGTTGAAAGCTCAGCAAGTTTTGTGAGAGATCAATCAATAATCAGATATTCAAGCACTGGCATCTTCGTCTTTACAGTCTATACAGGGGGTGGGTTGGCGCAAGTGGCGATGTGGCGCAGCTGCTGCTTATTCAACGACCCTAGCCGCATCGCTCATACATGGCGACGCTAGGATTAACATCCGACTTCACAAGCTAAAATTCAAGGACGCAAAAATGCCCTCAGAGGACGGCCACCAAGATGCAATCCCCATGTACGACCATGTAGACATAGATATGGTCGTCAAGGTCCTGCAGCAGACCGCGTTCAGTTCGTTGTCTCCCATTGGCCACGCAACGAACATCCTGATTCCCATTCAGGCCCCCTTTTTACGCTTTTTGTGCCCGTATTCTACTTTTTTCACGCCCGAGGGGTGTTGACACCTGCGGTGACTAATTCCGCATGTTATTGCGCCCTCGTCTGCGCGTTCTGTCAGTGGAATATATTTCGGTGATGCTCGTCCCGCTGACTCGCACTAGCGCTGTTGAGCTGGCTCTCGACCTTGTATAGAAATCAAGGGAGCTTCTTATTTTCACCCAAACCTCTGGACTGGAGCGAGCAGATCGTGCTCATTACTGGGGGTGCGTTGAGCAGCCTATGGTTCTCCCAGAATTCAGTATCTTTCACTAGGATCGTCTGGTATGGGAGAATTGCTCGCGAATACTCTTGCGGTTCGCAATGTAACTGTGGTTGTTCTCGATATACATCCAATCCAGACGCAAAACCGTATGTATTCTCGTCTCAATTTTAGAAAATAGACACTAATGAATTTATTCTCCAGATAACATCTCATACTATAAATGCGATGTTTCAAAGTGGGAAGAGGTTGAAGCAGTTTCTAAGAAGGTCATCGAAGAGGTCAATCCTTTGCCCTGAGATGTGGTGCTCCACATTAACAAGTATGCATTAGGTTGGCCACCCGACCATACTCGTCAACAATGCCGGCGTGGTCCAAGGGAAGCTGATTCTCGACCTCAAGCCCCAGGACATTTACCAGTACGACAAGTTAGCCTCGAAACATTCCGTTGACTCAAGGAACTATCAGGACCTTCGGCGTGAATACCTTCGCTCACTTTTGGACGCTAAAGGCCTTCTTGCCAAATATGATGGAAAGGCAAACTGGACACATTGTATGAAATCAGCTCCCACACACGACTACGAACGTCGCTCACACTCCCCGAGGTTACCTTAGCATCTGTCATGGGTCTCGTGGGTAGTGCTCAAATGTGTAAGTGCGTTCGTTTACTTTCTGTATTGATGTCGTGGAAGCTCGTTAGCGGACTACAGTGCTTCCAAGGCCGCACTGCTGAACATGCACGAATCGCTTCGCTATGAACTAGACAATCGGTATCGGTCAATCTTCTCCCATAAGTTGATATGCTGACTATCCGTCTTTGATAGGTACCATTGTCCAAGTATTCGTACGACGCTTGTTTGCCCGGGTCACGTTAGCACACCCCTTTTCTCCACCATGAGAATCCCGGACACCGCATTTTTCCGGTTCTTCATACCTTCATTGCCTCCAGTGACGGTAGTGAAAGCAATAATTGCTGCCCTAGATTCACAGGAGTCTCGGATGATACTGTTACCATTTTACACCTACTTGGCGCTGACCATGAAGTTGCTACCGAGCTTCGTCCGTGACCTTGCACAGAGGGTAAGAATTGGGAGGATCGTCGTTCGCCCACTCTGACATGCTGACTATGCAGCTCGCATATGCCAACTTCATCATGCAAGACTTCGTCAAGGTGACTGCTATTAGAATGGACGAAGTGGATTCGTCACAAAGCAAGAAAGTGGTTTGATCGATTGTAGATTGTATCTTTGTGGGGCTTGGGCTCGCCATTTTTCTAAGGGCGAAGTAGTGTTGTTAGGATGCAATCAGTGGTGTGTTTCTTGTTGTCACTGCATGCCTTTCATGAAGGATCCAAATGGTCAAGTATGGGCGACTTGGGTACAAGGAAAGTGAAAGGAGCGAGGACGAGCTCTGAATTAGCTCGGATGAATGCTGCCACTCACTGCCGATAGCTGACTGCCTCCAGCGTCAAGCGCTTCAGTTCCCTCTTCCAGTCCGATATTTCTAGTTTTCACGAACTCCGACATGGCCATACAGGGCAGACTGTCGATAGACCCGGCGCCTCCCCCTTCTGGGGTTAACTCCCGGGACGAGGCGTACTTGATGGGATCCGGACGATCTGCATATTGATTACCATTCTTCCATTGACGGGAGATCAGCTCATTCGAGGACAATGCACCCAGGCTGCGTTCGTGTTGGCACCGGGTCCGGGTTGGGATCCCTGATGGTGCTTGCTCTGCAGGATGTCAATTACCTCCATGCCGCAGTCACAATGCTTCATCTTCCCGCCACGTCGGTTCTAAATTCATACTCGTACATATCACGGTGTGTTTAACCCAAAATAGACCATCTCGCCGAAACCAAATTTCTGTTCTGAACCAATGCTAGTACGTAATGAGGGGCGTACGGATGAGTTGAGAAGGGGAGGGGAAAGGGGTATATGATAGAACGTAGAGACTCCTACGAAGGAGCGCGTGGAGGGATGCAACGGATCAGCGGAGCAACGACAGGTGGACAGCGAGTGGTAGTTTCAGCAAACGGAAGCGGTGCATTAACATGACTTGAGGAGATCTCGAGCGCGACTGGCATGCGCCCTAGCAACCTACGTGACGGTAGTTTACAAAACCTCGCTGAGCGGGAGAATAAAGTACGTACAAGAAGATTGGCAGTCTTGAATGTGGAACTATACATGTGATTGATTCCATTTTCTTCGAGAACTCGCGAATAGCGGCTAACGAGGCCATGCTTATCTGTGAAGCGGGCAACATATTCCCTTGCTCGGCATGCCACACGCAGATAGGCGCACTTACCTAAACCAAAGCGACGTAGATCAATCTGAAGACATTTCAAGGTCCCGCCTTCTGATAGTGCGTCGCCGTCCTGATCATCGTCAGAGTCGGAATCCGAGTTGGCGGCATGCGCGTCAAGCGCATCCAAGTCCCCTGCACAGATGAGCATGTGCCGCTCGCTCGGTGGAAATAAGGCGGCGAGTATAGACACATCCGTCGTCAAAGAGGAGCCTTCGGATGTCCGCGTAAAGCTGAAAAACGGTACCCGCGGGTACATGCTATTCATTTGCTTATCTGCTGGCGAATGAATAAGACTTCGGCCGAGAGAAGGCAATGCCAACTCCACTGGAGAAAGTGGAGGCACCCGTGCAACAAGGTGTTTAGCAGCTGGTTTGAAAGGTGTGAATGACGGGATCGCTTGAGCGATGTCGGGACAAGAGCGGGAGCCTATTGAAGGTGATAGCGAGGGTGTGGAGTAGTCTCGGCGGGGGGAATGAGAGAGGTAGCCTTCATTTTCTTCACTCGATGATGAGGCAGAATCAGTAGAATCTCTTCTGGGCCAAGATAGTAACGAAGGAATCGTGATCTCGTCGAGTTTCGTACTGGCTGATATCTTCGTTGCGCCACTTTGTGGTGAACACCCAGACCCGCGCAAGAAATGTGACTTGACGGGAATGAGTTCCGGAAATGCGACGAGCTTAACGACTTTGAGTGACCAACTGTCTACGCTTTCGTCAGACAGTCCAACGCATGCAAGTTTGGAAGATAGAACAGTAACATCGGTGGATGTAGGTGAGTGGGATTTGTTTCGTGAGGGAGTGCGATGGTGTGTAGTTCGACCAGTCGCGTTTGTCTGGTCTGCGTCTTTGTTCAAATGGTGGAGTGCTAATGCTGCGGCTGCGACGGAAATGTCAATGCTGCTCCGGGTCCGCGTGAAAACAGCGCCTGACTCAGGACCAAACTGTGGGCCAATGTCACTGACTTGGAATTCATCGGGTAGGACCGGAGACAAGAGAGGGGACACGACTGTCGACATCGACAGCTCTGGATCAGATGAATACAAGTCGAACCCAGCAGCCCAGAAGAGCGACATGACCTCCCGCAGTCTGGATTCCTTGACCTGAAGCGAATGAGTGAAAGTGATGGAGTGGATCGTGCGTGCTTGGCTTACGAAGATGAAATCGCTCATATATGAGGACTGGTACAAGATAGAGATTGCAGCGGCAGCTAATGGAGCAGATAGTTCGTGCACCCTCGCCCCTGAGTTGTCTGCTCGTGTGGTCTTGTGGACGTCAAGTATAGGGGAGAAGCACTGAGACATACCAAGCTGATCAGAATGGGAGTCGAGCTGAAGGACTTTCCATTTCTCGTAGGAGATCTGGACTCGGTCGTGATCATCGAAAGCAGGACGCTTACGGCCCGAGCCAGATCCTGAGCGCGCACGCAGCCTTTGCCTGTCACGCCGGGCTATAGACTCGAAGTCGGCTAGAAGGTGGTGCTCTGCCACAAGACTGAGCTCGATCTCGTTGCAGGTGACGTTGAGAAAGGTGGGGTTGGGCTGGAGGATCTGTCGGAGGACGGGCTGGGACAGATGGGGGAGACGGGAGCGGGGGATGTGTACGAGGGAGAGGGAGACGGGGAGGAGAGAGATGGTGACGGCGGACGGGCCGAGGACTGCCATCAAGGAGAGGGGGAGGAGGCAGCTGGTGCTGCTTTGACAGAGGGGGTCCGCTGAGTGCTAATTTTTGCATGTCAGATGCAAGTGCATTAATGCCGGTCGCAGCTCTGCCCGCAGACGTCGAGCGCATCCCCGGTTACGTCGCGTCCTTATCTTTACGTGCGATCCGCCGAGTCGGTAGTCGCGCAGGCCTCTCGAGGATCAGCCTTGCACGTCGGGTAATACAGGCTGCCGCATATGGGTGGCGAGAATAGAACAGAATAGAAGATAGAATAGAATACAGTAGACATGCATGCATGATAGTGACACAACAGCAATAGGGAATAAATACTCCGGGTGTCCAGTCAAGTTCATGGCTTGTGTCGTGTCCGCCGTGAAAGCGACGTCGGCGTGTTGCTTGGTTGATGCAAGTACCGCGCAACGCTGGATGTGCGGCATGACCGAATGGGTCGCTGCCGGAGTTCATATCGGCTCGCGGAAGGCGTCGTGCCTGCAATTCCACACCCACGGCTCTCGCGCCCCCGGCGATCCTTCCCCATCTCCTTGATTGGCGAGGGAAGTTCAAGGAATGGTCCCATCAGCTGCGGCGGCGATGCATTCCGTGACGCACTGCGACGGGGGGAGCAGCCGGGAGAAGAGTCAGGGGGAGACGCCTGCGCGTCCAATTCAACCTTGGTATAGAGGACAGGGTGAATAGATAGAGGCTGCGATTCCGAATCAAGCTGTGAAGCGGGGATCATGCTGGCGTCATCTACGCATAAGACAAAGGGAAATGCAGAGGGCGTTTGAATGAGTTCTGATTCTTGCGACGCGAGTTGTGAGAGTGAGGGCGTGAAGGTTGATCTTGGTGGGCTAGCAGAAATTCGTCTACGTGGAGTCGCTGGCGACGGAGTTCTTCGTGGTGGCGAGGTGATAATGGAGCACACCCTTTTAACCGCTATTCGTCCCAAGGTGCGCGTGTACGAAAACGCCGTTTCTTCCAGTGGTTCAGTAGCTTTGCGTTCCAATGATCTGGATTTCGCTTTCTCGGGGGGTGGTACGTGCCCCGAGAGAGGTTGCACACTCTGCAAGTCCCCCTCCTCGTCAACCCAGCCTCTCTGGGGGCGCTTGAGCATTCGAGGTGCTGGCTGTACTTGTCGAGGAACACGTGGGACGGGAACGATCGCGGGGAGGGTGTTCTCATACGCAAAGTCTCTCACTTTGATCCCCAGCGACGTCAAATGCTCGGGCGAGGGTTGCGGCGAACACGCCACTTGACCGCTGCTTGAAGGCGCTTGCGAGTACTCTTCCGAGGATATCACGCCTGTGAGGAACTTCAAGGGCGACAATGCAGGACAAGCTTGAGGCTTTGGAGTAGTGACAGTCAAACGCATATCTTGACTCACGTTCGCCGAGGGTTGTGAAGAAAGTTCACGCTCTTCACTCGCACAAGTGTCGCAGTGCTCCATTGACGTTTCCCCGGCTTCATCCACGGACATGGACATGTCTTCTGCAGGAGATCCCACGTCTGACTGCCAACACTGTATGCAGCAACGGAACAACGTGACTAGGGATCGCAAAGTGAGCAGGGAAATGGGCAGCCCCGCAGGCTGGGCAGGTCGTGGTACTAGTACAAGTCGGTGGGTGGGAAGATCTCGATTTGGAATCCCGACACCCTCACCTGCAGCTTCACCACTGCAATACCCACACTTCGCGGTTCTTCCACCGCCAATGCTTCAAAGACTCTGGAAACCCATAGCTGCCTCCACAGTGGTCATTGCTGCCCCCGCATATATTTACTACCACTACAACAAACCTCCCACTTTTGTCCTTCCCGTAAAGCTGCGGGGTGCTGATGGTGCACCTGTCATGGCCACCAAGACCTTCCCCTTGCTGTCACTTGGCGCTGTCGAGGAACGCCTCAACGCGAATGCGAAATTCGACACGATCACGCGTCCTGGTGGTATAACGTGGAGGTACAGTACCGCATCCGTGGCCGCGAATGATCCGCTGGAAGACGCCCATGCCAACGCCATTATCGCTCGCGAACCGTCTGACCCGAAGGCGCCGGGAGACTGGCTATTCTTCGCTGTGATGGATGGTCACGGTGGCCCGCATACATCCCGCCTGCTCTCAAATACATTGATCAACGCCGTTGTCCTGCAACTCTCGTCCCTCATCCTTGGATCATCTGGATCATTGTTCTCTAAACCTGTAGTGCAGAACCCCCAGACCATCTCGTTCGCGATACAAAGCGCGTTTACCAAGCTTGACGCGGAGCTGATCAATGCGCCATTGAAGGTTCTCGCCAATAACATAGACAAGGAGTCCCTAAAGAAGAGAATCATCCCTGACTTGAGCCAGCACCCACTCGCGCTCCCCACGATGCTTCCGGCAGTTTCTGGTACGTTAATGGGTGACTCTCTTTCACTTCGTAGTGTTCAGATCCTTTCAGGCAGCTGTGCTTTGATGGCCGTCTTTGACACGGCTCAGCGGGACTTGTACGTCGCGTGCTCTGGAGACAGCCGAGCAGTTGCGGGTATCTGGGAGGAAACAGAGAATGGTAAAGGTTCTTGGAGAGTTGAGGTCGTGAGCGAGGACCAAACGGGCCGAAATCCGAATGAGCTGAAGAGGTATACTGCACCCCCTCCGCCTGCTTTCTCCGATACACCTAATCTATGGCTAGAATGCAGTCGGAGCACCCTCCAGACGAGGCTGAAAATGTCATCCGCGCTGGGCGAGTTCTTGGAGGCCTTGAACCCACAAGAGCGTTTGGCGATGCCCGCTACAAGTGGCCACGCGAAGTTCAGGAAGTGTGAGTTCCGTTCTTTCTTTCTTTTTTAGTCCGGTCCGAGACACAAATTTCGTGGAGTTTGAGTCAGGCATTCCTTGTCGGTAACAACCAACCGTTGCGGCCAGCTCCGTCGTCGTTTAAAACACCTCCCTATGTGACCGCGACTCCGGTCGTGACTCACCGCAAGTTTTCCTTCGATGATCAGTCCTCGGATACGTCAAAGCAATCAGGCCTGCGTTTTGTCGTTCTCGCCACCGACGGTCTATGGGATAAACTGAGCACCGAAGAAGTGGTCGCGCTCGTGGGTGGCCATCTGAAAGGGGTGAGAGGAACAATTCCCAAGACCCGGCTTGAGAGTCTGGTCCCCACCTCATCTGGATCACCGACCGTCGAAGGCAAGGACAAGGTAAGGGGGAACGTCGAGGGTTCGTGGTTCTTTGGAGATGACGACCTCAGCGTCCACCTGATCCGGAATGCATTTGGTGGAGGCGATATCCGTGCACTCCGGAAACTGATGAGCATCCCTTCACCCTTTGCCCGCCGATATCGCGACGACACCACAGTTTCCGTAATCTGGTGGGACGAGCAAGACAACAGCCCCACGGCCACGCAACTCAAGGCGAAGTTATAGACCCACTTTTTGTTACTGCAAAACTCAGTTATCTATCTGCACACTCGAGATGCGAGAATAATTGCAACATGTCCGAATGAACATACAGCAAGCACTACACGGCTATATAATCATTTTCTTCCGTTTGTTGCCATACTGCCTTGGTCGGTGACGGAACTCGGAATTCCGCAAGATGTTATTCCCAGCCATTCGAGAGTAAGGATTTACAGCGCCACCACCAAAGGAAGACTTTCTACGCTGCCCATGTGATATATGTTTGGGAGAGGGGGTCTGCATGGGTGATACCGCGTAGCGCTTGGAGTTGGACTTGTGATCGTCTTCGTCGCCGAATGGTGACTTACGCTTCCTTTCATTCTTCGTAAGGGATGCGTAGAAACTACTGGGATCAATCCCACTGGAACGAGGGGTATCCGGGGTTGGACCAGGTATGGGGGCAACAGATGTGTGATCTGAAGATGAAGGGGACTGAGGTGAATCAGTGGAAGGTGGGGGTGGAGGGGATGATTCCAGGCTCGTCGTAGGCTTTGACTCCACCTCTATGGACTCTGATGAACTGTCGGGGCTATCGTCGTCCTCATACTGTGCTAGACTCGTGAGAGCAGCGCTCGGCCGGGTCGTTATAGCGGCGATCTTTTTTTTCAAGTTAGCGGCCTGGGGGTCGGGAGGGAGTGCCGTGGTGGCCGGCTGTTTGTCACCGATGTTATTAGATATTGGTGAAGGGAGAAGAGGGCCGATGAATGGGTGGTCGACCTTGACACCCAAGTCTTCTTCATCTAGATCAACGTTCTTCCGCTTCTTCATACCACCAACGATGCTGCTCTTGGCACTGCTAATCACCGAGCTCGGGCGACTGATAGCACCCTCGAGCGACTGTCCCTTGTCACGCATATAGAACAGAATGTATGCGTTCTTGATGCCTACAGGGGTGCCATGATGGGGAGAAACTATGTCATCGTTCATTTCATACCATCGTCCATTCGCTGCTTTGACGTGAGCAAAGTAATGACCTGAGTTCGGTCCACCGCCGGCGTGGCAAATGATGCCATACAGCGAGTAGGAGGGCCCAAATTGCCCTTCGCTCATCGCGGACTGCAGCGAAAGGCGCTCGTCATAGTAGATGGGATGGCCTATCTTTCGGCCAAGCGGAGAAAAACGTTTCAAGTGTATTGTTAGTGTAGCAGGGGCATCATGGATGGTGAAACGCTTTTCAGCCACGACAGCTTTCTTGCACCTTCATCCAAATCCATCAGCGAAACACGTTGCTATGCTACTTGGGCTGCTTACTTTTCGCATTTATATTTGTCCGAACCTTTCAAGTAATCCACGGCGACGAACTTCCTGAATGCATCCTTCAAACTTGAAGAGCCGTATATGTCCAAGCTTATGTCTAGCATGCTGTCGAACGTGTCACTGTTATAATTGCATTCTCGGCATGTTACACGGGAACGCAGTCGGCCGCCAAAGATCCTGTGCACCCATGTAGTCTCGGCCAAATTATGGTCGATTTTCCTAAATGTTTGGTGAGGAACTGCATCCAGAGGAAGTTGTACAGAAGCGTACTGTGAATATCCAGCCAGACACGACTTTTGCAAGGCATCAATAGCGTAACGGAGGAATTCATGTGAGTCCTCTTGTCGGCCCTTGCGCATATGCTTCGCGATGACTATTGCTGTCAGTTAGTATCGTCGCTGCTGATAGGTGGTCAAGACTTGCATTGTAATTTGGACGTAATTTGAAAAGGCGTAAATGAATGATGCTTGTGGTACGAGTCCACCATTACCTGTCTAAGGTTACACGCCATGCAAAATCCACTCTTGACTCTGCCTGTGAAGTGCGAGGTAAATATGCCGTCTAAATAAGCAAAACGCTACGATGGACTCACAGGGTTCAGACTTGGAGTGCGCGTGCAGAACGCGAAGGAGAGGGGGGGTATGAAGGAGGCACTGCAAAGCGCTGTTCAAAAAGCAAGTGTTTCCAGTGTTGTGTAGACCATTGCCAACACTGTGGCCTGGGGGCCATGTGAAATCGAGTATACCATTGTACAGCGAGTGCTTTGCATTCCGAGACGGGGGTGGAGGAGTCTTCGGAAAGGCAGGCTGTGATGTAGAGGGCGTTTTTGGTTGGTCCAGAGAAGGCTGACATTGCTCATAAATTCGGATGGCACGGAGAAGATTGGATTGCGCACCTTGCTGGCTTTTGGCGTTCCGTTGATGGGATCGTACTTTCCTTCTGCAACCGCGAGGGTGCCAGACGACGATCCTTCTACGAATTCGACAGGCGGTGGAAGAAGACTGTTGAATGCATCGATATCTTTGGCCGGTCTGAGTTGCGCATGATCGTCGGAGAGAAGTTGAGTAGAAAACGGCGGGGCAGGATACAAGGGGGATGCTAACATGCTACACCCGCCCAGACGAGATGTGCGGAGGTGATTGCAACCTAGAAAGCGAAGACGCGGGGAGGAGCGGACTGCGTGAGCCAGGGTGTTGTTTACAGTTGTTACAGACGCGTTATGATCGAACACACGGCCGCGAATTCAATTGTATACTGGTATAAACGTAGATTTCCAAGCTACGACTGGGTAAACGTCCAAGGTAATGAGTGAGAGCTATAGAGGAATAGGATGGTATAGGAGAATGCTATCGATACATGAGCTGGAAGTCGTCCGATGCTGGGGGTATCGCAGAGTGCTGTACAGAAGTTGCATTGTTTGCTAGCGACGGTGATACCATGCCTTCACGTGAGTGGGAAGGATACAGAGCTGAATATGTTGACATTGGTGATGACGATGACGACTGATACCCGTCACTTCCGGCTTCCATGAATGGTTCCAGCACCGGAAGGTGCAAAGGAGAGGCCATGAAAAGTGGATAGTCAGCGGCTATGGAGAAGATGTCGTCGAAAAAAAGTTGGCTCTCGATGTTTCCGGTTGGGTGGGGGTACGCGTCATGCGGAAAATTTGGAGAAAGTGAGGGACCGACTTTCATGGTCTGATCGAGGGATGAGAACCTTGAGCCCACAAGTAAGGCGCCATTTTCGGGGGACCAGCTAGCCCGTTGACAGCCAAGCGGATCATCACCAGACCATCCGTTGTTGTTCGCAAAGTGAGTCGCGTCGCCACTATTGGGCAAGGAATTGGTTTCAGAAGCTTTCGAACGATAAGCGGACAGCTTCGACGGTAAAGGGGTCACCTACTGTGGCTGCGAACAGAGGGGGACGTGCTCCGTGACTCTACTGTGTGATGGTGGTTATTTTCCACATCAGGGGACGCGGAGTGGGCGGGTGGGGGGGTCCCTCTACCACCGCTTTGTAAAGCAATAGCGTCCAGATCAAGCGATTTGGTATCAAACCCATGTTTCCGTAAGTGGGCTGCGAATGCGGAACGCCGTTTAATTCTAGCACAACCCTCAGGACCAGTGGAGAAGGATAATCTCAAGCGACACACTAACCTTGTTTCGCAATCGGTCACGATGCATTTATACGCCCCTTCGCGCCTGTGAGTCTCTTTTCTGTGACGAGTACGCGAGGAAGGGTCTCCGAAAGCCTTTGTGCAGGTGCCAATGCCGCAAATATAAGGCTTGGCCTTGGAGCTAACCCTTTCTGTTAACAGAGCAGAAATGGTTGGTGGTGAATCTCGTACTGGACGTTTCGGTGCGTTTTAAGACCCGAAAATTGTGCAAAACCCTTTCCACAAGTTTCGCAGACGTGTGGCCTCGAAGAGGTGTCAGCTGAGCTGCATGTCAGCTACCTAGTAAAGACCTACCTGATACCAGTGTGTAGTAACTCATGTCGAGTAAGGTCACCTTTGCGCGTAAAGGTCTTGGAACAAGTTGTACAGCTCCACTGTGAATGACCAGACAGAAAATTAGCGGGCACCGTGATTTGATAGTCTGATCAAAGGGGCTCTCACGAGCGACATAATCAAAATGAGTCAAATATTCGTTGATGAAGGGTATAGGACGAAGCCCCGCAACGTCAATGATATGAAGGGAAGAAATGAAAGAAAGTATTTTACTCGCCCCCGGCTCATTAAATGGGGAACAGGCCACTTGATCGGGCATGACAGCCTATGAAACCCTATGAAGTCCTCGTGGACATGTCACGATAATAGGTATCCATTGTTCCGAAGTTCAACCTGAGCAGGGCATGTAGACATTAAACGGGACCGTCGTATAGCGAGACCGAGAAATGTTGTTGCGATTCTAACAGCGAAAACAAAAGTTATCCGCGGTGATGCTGAGGGGAACAATAGAACGGTGTTACATATGACAGATATTTAGCATCTTGCATCTCCGCGAACAACATAGGTCATGTCTCACCTCGATCATGACACAAGGGGTTTTGGATTCCCTGGATGGCTACGTGGGAACCGGTACAAAGCTCAAAAGACCCAATGAGATTTGGCGACTGCTTTGTGCAGTGTATGTAGCAGGCTCGACTAGTTATCAATGCAACTGTTGTGATTTCACCTGAGCCAGTAGCAATCATAGTAGGGGAAGGGTAAATTAATGGATCCCCAAACCTTGCCCGTAGATACACTTCGTAATCTTTTCTTCCATCCAGGGTGCGATCGCCAAAAAATCCTGCCATGTGAATGACGCAAACTGGGTGGGATCGGTGAACAACCGTTGAATCGAATGCGGGTCGGAAGGACGCAGTTGTACGGTGACCCTCCGAGAAGATAAGTAAAAGATGACACAAACAGCGAAACACGCGAAGCATACATCAACCCTCCAACCCAATGCATGCCTTCTTCTAGCACGGCACTCTCATGCCACCTTTCATCACCCCCGCCTGGAGTGTACATTGGATAATTGCGGTGAGTAGGTGACGGCATAGGACGTGAGAGGCGATCGTAAGCCAGATTGAAAGGCATGGAAACTGTGCACATTCCGGGTAAGTTTAGTCAAAGTGGGGGCAATAGAGAAACGTACCAGAGGCACTAGAGTCCGATGCATTCAGATGGCCAGTGACAACTTTGCCATTAACACTACTGGTGGGCCCGAGACCGGGTGGATACAAAAATGCACGAGCGTTGCGGTTTAGGGTAAGTGGTGTTGTAGGACGATTGAGCACACCCAAAGCAAGGATGCGGACATCCATTAACTGAAGGACGACCTGAAATGGGGGGCTATATTAGTTGGGTAGAGGACAATGAAGCCGTGGGTCTGACTCTCAGTTGAGTTGGCAAATGAGCGAGGTTATTCTGAAGCCTATCTAGTGTTAGTGGCAGCAATGTACAGCAAGCGGAAAGTATGCCAACTTCATTTCGTGAAATATGGTCAGAGGGTTGAAGCTTCGGGATGCAGCCTCAAGCTCATTCACAGACCCGTTTCGGTTGATGGCAATGTATCTGGGGAGTGTTAGCCCGAGATGAGTTGAAGAATGGACTGGACCACACTACTTAGTCCATGATTCGTCCACAGTGCAGCAGGATCGATGTCTGTGCCATACGCGATAAAGTATTCTGGGGAGGGAGACTCATAGGAGGGAGCAATAGCATTAATTGAAGGCGCACCAACTTCATGAAAGCTTCTCTCCATGAATTACCTTCCTTCCATTTGGTCCAGCCGGGGAGGAATCTTCTGCGAAAGCACTCTTCCCATTCGGACGACCTCAAATTGGGCAAGGTGCTCTCGAATAACAGGAAGCTCGGTGATGCGAAAGTGAGGATTTCGATCCAGTTCTGGCGTGGCACGGTCGAACGAACGCTAAGGTGGAAAAACGACTTGTCGTAAACACTTTGGTGAAGATTGCGCAGTATAGGACGCCTCCATGGATTCAGAGAAGCGTCAGCGGTGACAGCCCGGAGCCTACGGGAGAGACAAGAGACCTCGATAAGAGAGGCGAGATCAAGCTCGGAGAAGATGTCCGCCAGTAGTTCGACTGGCAATGTCTGCAATGTGATGCCTTGAGCACCGGGGACGAGTGCGACATTTTCCGCAATTGATGATTGCTGGTTGGTCATTGACAAATGAGTGACGCTAAATCCACACCACATTACTATAAAAGCGCATATATGTACCAAGAGCCCTCAACACTCCAGCTCGTGGATAACCAGCGAGTGAACCAATGGACAACATCACATGAGGAAAATTCCAGATATTCAACACGTCCCAGCGCGTATTTTACAGCCTGCTGGGAAGAAACCAAACGAAAAAAAGAGGGAATTATCATTCGGACTGCAGACGAGATCGAGTGGTAGACGGCGTGACAATCAGAAGATTGCAAGGTTGTCTCTGAGGTTTGTCGTGAGTTCGAGACATGCGAGCCGGGATTCGGCAACTCACAGCAAAGCCCCGACCACATTGCCCACGGGCTCGTATAGGCAGACATGCATGGTCGCCTCATCAAGAGCTGCGTTAAATAGTCCGCTACACTGAGCTGAGGCACACCCAAGCTGCGTGGTAGACTGCCATATAATCTGCGTGAAATCGGAGAATGTGGGGCTAGTGGGATCGAAAGTCACTGACGGATGTAAGTTCAAGCATAGACAGACATTGAGACAGAACTCACGAAGGCCATCCGCGAACATCCCCATCGCATTCACGGGAGTGAAATTCCCGGTACCAGCGGCGATGTTTTCGCCATAAGGCCCAAGCCTCCCATCTGTATGCTCGAAGCGGCATCCACTGGCCCATAACTGGGCTTTACTAGCCAAGTCAGCGGACCAGGTGAGGGGTCGTGTGTTGAATCTCGAGCGAAGGAGGTTGTGGGCGTCAAGATACACGTTCTCTGCGGTGTCGATTTGGTCGCTGGTGGTTGCGTGCACGAACCCAGAGCAGACGGACAGGAGCGCAACAGCCAAGTAGAACGCACGCATGCGATAGTCGAAGACGACAGACTTGGTATAAGGAACGAATGTAGCCTCAAAGTGGACAACGAGTCAGCATGTGAGGAAGAACTATGAGACTTGACCTCGTGCATCGCACAATATTTGAACACGGAAGAAGGTGCCTTGCGACGGCCGAAATTCACAACGAGAAAAATAACCATGCAGGACATTTACCTGCGAGAAACAGCATGAACAGTGTCCACATGCATCGTATTTCTACGTTCGAGCTGGAGTCGCATGCTACACCTGATATGCGTATATGCAGTATGCGTCAGTCACGACCAGAAAAAAGCGTGTGCCTGCGCAGTGGTGAATTTGAAATTTAGGTGTTGGTTCATTCGAAGGCTAGAAGCTTATTTTTTTTTTGCCAGCACACCCACTATGTGCCTCGTCGCACCTCTGAACCCAGACCCGGCGTCTTGAGAACGACTCGCTAGTGTCACCTGCGGTGGTGTGTTGATTGTGAACGGAAAACACCAAGCAAGGTCGTGACAACGTTCAACTCCTGGGCCTGGAATTTGTGTGTGCAACCCCTGGGAAACGTCCATGATAGCAAGATAATTACGTAAGGTACTCGCTTGACATCGCAGGCACAGTGTCGTTTGCTCGCAGAAAAAAGGCGCTGACACAGATACCATCCCCGACGGCGGTCACTGATTGACCTGTTGTCACACGTGCCGAAGTACGTCCATCCAATGGAATTGCGGAGACTCCGAATGGCAGAGCTTCCGCAGGGACATGAACCTCCCGAGTCCACCTTTTCTCTATCGATTTGGTTCGTTCACGCTCGAGCACATGTATAGTATAAAACCAAGTTACACACAGTGGACAATGTTGTAGAAATGAACTTGAGCTCAGTAAGGCCAAAGTGCCGAACCGGAACGAGCATAGGGGATAGTACTAACGGGTTCTTGCAACTTCTCTGGTGAGTGCATACCAGTATGCCGCTGCCAGGCCACAAGAGTCTGCAGATAAATTCTCACCTAGATAACAGGTGGATATCCATTTCCTAAGGATGGTCGTCCAGTGCAACAGGTGTCCGACGGCGTCAACATTCGTTGTGTCAAGTGTACAAAGGTCCTTTCAATGGGTCAAAGCACACCGTCTAGAAAGAATTCTCGGGCATGACGGAGCAAAGAGCTTTCCTACATCAATGACAAGGATAACCGGAGGGGGTTGCTGGAGAAGCCGCATGAATGTCATGACAAGCCCATCAACCGTAAGGAGCTGGAACGGTCATGCTTTGTGGATGACACGGATATTGTGTTCCCGTTTGAAACTCTCAAACTCTTGCTCTTTCGCCTTGATCTGCTCCGTAAGGGTGGTGATCACCTTTTTTATCTGCGAAACATATATTACACTGCATGAAAGCGAGGAAAAGAGCGCGGACTCACTCCGTCGCGATTCGTTTGCAGTGCAGGAACGACATCCTTGACAGTGCGTTCAACTAGCACGCCACCGATCAGACGAAAGCATTTGCGACCAGGCTCCTCTTCCAGAGCTTCATTGAGCGTTGAAAGGACCAATCTGATTCCAAGTTCGATCATACTTTCGTCATGGGTAACCAAAATGCCCACATATGTTCCTCAGCTTCTTGTTCGAGCTCGCCGATCTTCCCAGCTAGCGTTTGTAGGTCATTCTGGAAGCGAGAATATGTTTGTTGTAACTCTGTCTAGTCGATCATGATGAGGCAATTAAGACAAGCGATATCATTCGTCGTACCCTGGTCTGAAAGCGGTTGCACCTTTGCTTTTTCCTTTGAGGTGGACATGATGAGATACGCGAGAGATAATTGGCTGAGAAATGCTCCCGCGTGACGGTCACATCCTTCTTCGGGTTTGTCGTCCTCGCGCACGGTGGCCACTATGTCTCTTACCCGCCCACGTCTTGGTGTCGGGTTCTCCCACCGATTGCTAACCTCGCAGCGCTCTACCGCGCTCCTCTCCGCATTTATTACTTACCGACGCATATCCTCCACCCGTCGCTCTCATGCCGAACCTGTCGATAAACATGGCACTGTGGAGATCCCACATAGGATCAGGTCACCAGCCGCTACAGGTACATTGACTGCCCAGGATGAGCCGGACAAACACACAGACTCGTACAAGGATGGCCCACGTGCTATCGACAAGGCAGTCCACCTTTTCTTCTTCACAGAGATCATCCGAGGTACTACGCGATGGAAAGGTTTGATGAACAATGTCACTGATACTTGGCAGGAATGTGGATTGTCATGGAGAACTTCTTCAGACCTCCTTATACTATCATGTACCCGTACGAGAAGGGCCCGCTGTCCCCCCGCTTCCGGGGTGAACATGCTCTGCGGAGATACCCGAGCGGCGAGGAGCGCTGCATTGGTGCGTGGCTTCTGATGCCCAATATGCTAGCCTCACGTTCCATACCAGCTTGTAAGCTTTGTGAAGCTATCTGCCCCGCTCAAGCTATCACCATCGAGAGCGAGGCGCGTCAAGATGGGTCGCGTCGGACAACTAAATACGGTAATATCGCTTCAGAGTCACTCCGTTCGCGAACCTCTTATTATTATTATCAGACATTGACATGACAAAGTGCATTTATTGTGGCTTCTGCCAGGAGGCGTGTCCAGTCGATGCTATCGTTGAAAGTGGGTTGTTGTGCATCATATCCTCTGTTCAGCTGACACACTCCTCCAGCGCAAAACCAGGAATTCTCGACAGAGACGCGTGAAGAACTTCTGTACAACAAGGAAAAATTGCTAGCTAACGGTGACAGGGCTGAAGCCGAAATCGCAGCTAATCTTCATTGTGAGTTATTGACCCAACTCCGCCGATATAATTAGTTAATTCTTCGGTAGCGGATCATGTTTACCGGTGAGGAAGGTAGTTGGGTGAAGTGGTCGAGCTATCCCACTAGGTCGTGTAATCATGATTTTCCTTGATATCCAACTCGAACACACGCTAGATCCATGTCCTTCGTTTGACTTGTGTCTCGGACACGGACGTGGAATGAGTCAGCTCTGAGGGATCTCTGTTCTCGTTGATCTCCTCCTGAATGTCAGCTGAATGCGTTCGCTTTGCAGATCCCAGCTCAGAAACTGCATCCCGGGTAGGTGGTACATGCACCTATGTCTTTCGAATGACCGACCACGTCAGCAAGGAGTCACCTCAGACTGGCGTAGTCTGGATTCTAATGGAAGGCCGGTAGCTGACATCTGAGGTGGAAGCGCTTGTTAGTGAGCTACAACGTGCAATGTCAACTGATCGAACGTTCTCTTCGCCCTGGGAGACTTCCACTCGGAATGATGACTCCGATCCTGCTACCTGCAGTTCAAGGTGAGATTTTGCTATCGTCTTTGGTTCCCGCTCATCGCAGATGCAGTACACAACCCTCTAAATTCCGATACGCAGTTCGTGATCAGCGTTTGACTTTACGCCTTTGAAATTTTATTCAGCAGGCGCCGGGAAATCACAAACTAGTTTATTCCATGGCCCCCGAGCGCGAACTACCCGCAAGCAAAGCGAACAGCTCGCGCGTCTTGTCCACGGCACGGCGGCTGCTCGCCGAGGCCCGTGAGACTGTGGGCCTTGAGCCAAGGCAGCGCGGTCGGGAGGCCACCGGAATGGACCTGATCCTTGACCACCGCCTTCTCCTGATACGCGAGGTAGAACTGTCTCCGGACGGACGTCATCGCTCTCCTGTGTCGCGGAACTGCGGACCCAGATGTCAGGCAGACGTCGATGCATATTGGGCGCAGCAGGGAGACGGGGGGGGATCCGTAAGCGCGACCGTGAGCAGGAGTATCGAGCCACCCGTATCGGCGGAACGCTCCACAATGACATGGCCGCCAAACCTCGACGGGGATGAGGTGTGGGACTCTGCGTCATGATTCTTTCTTTAGAGACAGGAGCGAGTCCTTCAGATTGCTCGGTTTGTGGATTGTTCCCGTCATGTTTCCCGAGGTCGCCTTGTATGGCTTGTTTGAGCAGGGGCTAATTTGAGATTTGCGGTGCGTATTCATACCAAGTCGGTGCAATCAGATCTACACGTTATGTTGATCCGTTTGCGTGGATGGGGCCACTCGCAAAGGCAACAAACGTTACGACACTGCCCAAGAAATGACCGGGAATGCATGACACGTACACACAGACGAGTATTGACAATGAAATATCGGCCGGGAAGCCCTGGAGCGCGAGAAATTCTACATGCGCAGTATATTCACCGAACCCCTAATCACCGGAGTGTCCTTCTCCTGGTTCGTCATGTCCGCCGTAGCCTTGGGCAGACGTCGACATGCCTTCCTGATGGTGTCTCTTCGGGCCCCTGTCATCTGCCCGATGGTTTCCTCCATACCTCGACGAACCCTCCCCTCCGCCTCCTGAGCTGTCTCCCGCGGGAGAAACGCTGTCATTCTCACCGTCTACGTCCATGTCGTTGCGAGATCGCTTTCTCGATGGTTCCAAAGGAGGGCGGTGCTGTTCAGGTGGCATATACGATCCACCGCGGTTGTGCGAGCGACTATCTTCGTGACCAAAATCAATGTCCTCATTCGGTGCTTGTGGTTGATTTATCCCCCGGGGTGCATAGGGTCTCTGTCGCTCCCGGTCATAGTATTGCGAATGTGTATCCGATCGTGGCTGCGCTTCTCCGGCGCCGACGTGACCAGATGCAGAGCCGGAACCCGACCTGGGCGTATCAGACCGAGACGATCGACCATACACGCCTGGACCAATGGGCTCGCGAAGATACAATTGGTCCTCCCGCAGTCGGTAGGCATGATCCTGATATTCCCTCTCCGGCCTCAACCTCAGATGCGGGGGAGGCGAGTTCCGGATTAGCGCAGAGTTCGCGTATTCACGTGGAACCTCGCGATCGTAGTCGTGTTCGCGTTGACGCAACCAGTTGCGCTCCCTCTCGAGGTCACGCTCGTGGTCGAAGTCTGGGTGATTAATGCTTGTGCCAGGTCCAACATGTTGGTGATTGTGAACACGAGTGGTCAGTCCGCGAGCACTGGTGGGTGACAGGAGGGATGACGCATGCGCCATTTGGGGTCGCCCGTGCGGATAGGGATCGACGCTATGACTGCTGCGCTCGTGAGCATCATGCCTTCTAGAACGTTCTCTCTCGTGGCCAAGAGGGGGACTCTGCATTCCCTGTGCAGGAGGAAGCGATTCAGGAGGATACTGATGCGGGAGAGGCATTCCTCCTGGGTGATAACCCTGCAGCGGACCCTGTGTCTGTCCTCGAGAATGCGACGAGGAATGAGGACGTGAGCGGGAATCTGATCCATTGCTGTGCGAGTGGAGATGGGACATGTGAGGGTGGGAGTGTGCGTGGTTCCGCGGATGTTCGAGGTGTTGAACAGGGGTCAGTTGCGAAAGGGGTGGAAGCTGGCGGGAGTCGTGACCCGAGGCGGAACCGCGCCTCGACATGTGCGCCGCGGACACTGCGTGAGAGGGAGCAACCCCTGGTCCTATGGGTCCATCAGATAGTTGGACCGGACGTCCGTCTGGCCCAGAAATAACGCAGACATTGCCAGACGGAAGGACGTAATCCACAGCGTTGGGATCATTGACGTCCATGTCTCGGGGATCGCGATGGTTGGCTGAGCCTGGTATTTGCTGGGAATGTTGAGGAGGCACCGCCGAACCAGGATGCAAGGGAGGCAAAGGGGCGTGGCCGTGAAGGTCTGGGGAAGGCGGTACGGCGGACAGTCGCTCATACAGCACGCTAAAGTGACATGAGAGGGCGAGATGTTGGGAGTGAAAGATGGGCTCACGCTCTCTCCAATTTCATTCGCTGGATAGATTTTTTGGCCATGAGGACCTTGAACTGGAGCTTGTCATTGTCCTGTATAGGAGATGGATTAGAAAAGCGGAGAAGGGGTGTTTGCGGGAGAGAACAACACACCATCTCGATTTCCTTTACTTTTCTCTTGAGTTCTTTGTACTTTGCTTGATACTTTTCATCTTCGACGCCGGCGGCGATGCCGGTAGCGAATGGCTTGTTTTTTTGCCTTGCGGAAGGCGTGGCCGAGGGCTGGACGAACATCTGGGGGTGGGGGAGAGCGGAAGGACCTGGGGAGGGAATGTGGGACATGATGGCAGTGCTCTGGAGGGCGTCAAAGGAGCGATATTGAAGAGACGCTGGCTATTTCTATTTATTGCTCATTGAAGCCTTTGGCGTTGAGTCTCGGACAGGGCAGGCAGCCACTTCTCGCCGCTCGCTTGTCCTAGTATAACGCGGACCTCATGGACGTCTCTAGTAGCACCTTGCAGTGCACAAGGTCTGAGCGGTCCCCAGCCATAGAACTTGTGCGCAGAACTGGCCGCGCTATGTATTGTACCATAGTGTAGTTGTGTGGATACACGTGGCTGCAGGCTGGCCTCGAAATGGTCAGCGCAGCAAGGTTGCATCAACACCGTGACATCTACTTTTTCACCAGAACCAGTGAGTGTCCATCTTGTCTCGAATGCAAGTAATGTTAATCGCCAACGGTCCCTAGTGTCGATACAGTACCGACAGTATGTAGACAATTCCATGCACTGCGCCGCGCTGACATGACGCCTTCCGCAGAGACGTGGCGCCGCCTGGGGGCTTTGAGGCCGTAAAGTACAAGCGCAACCTTCCGTTTCGCGGACCCAGTGGTCTGGCGATCCTTGGGGCCGTGACGGCCGTATGTGCGTATGGGTTCTATCGTGTTGGAAAGGGAAATCTGGAAAGAAGGTATGTCCACCCTCACAAACAGCGCATGCGGGGCGCGCAGGCTGTAGAACGTGTCCTGCCGTGTGCGCTCATCGCGAAACGTGTCTGCTTCTGCGGAGGATCCGGCCGAGCTCTTATCAGCGACTTTGAGCACTTTCGGGGCTATTTCACAGATTTGGACGCTGACGATGTGATTTTCCCCTCTAGGGAACTGCAGAGGGAGAAGGTTTGGTCACGCATCCACCTTGTCCCACTGCTTCTCGCGGAGGGAGATCGGGACGCATATCGCAGACAGCAGGCGGCGCTGGAGCGCGAACGGGTGATCATGAAGGACGTCAAGGACTGGGAGGTGTGTTCGCTGCGCGATGGGTGTCGAGCAGCGAGACTGATTGCGCCCTCAGGCGGGGAAGAGCGTGTACAATGGCACGCGGTATCGGTCGGTAGAATCGATTGTGGTGCTGTGATAGGTCGAACACATAGACATATGGTACAAAGACGCTGACCCGAACGCGGACTAGAGGCCCCGGTGACAGTGGCGGGTGGCGATGCACAATAAGGCCCGCCCGCTCGGGCCCTGGCTGCCAGATGGAGGGGGACACTAGGGCCGGCACATGGGGAGGAACAATGTCCGCCCAATTGGAGACGCGCAGACGAACCGCAGAACCGAACTGCTGATTCGAGACGAGTCAGCCTGGCACATGATGACCAGTTTGGCAGCCGCGTACAGCATTCCAAGGCCGCTGTGGACATGCAGCCGAGCCCCTCTCATCCTGTCCCGGCTGCACTCGTTCCCCGCTGACACCCCCCCCGGGGGGGGGGCCGGGC
>JBBPOI010000055.1:0-38341 GCA_038091355.1 Phylloboletellus chloephorus | reverse complement strand
CACATGTCAAACGTGTGTGAAATAGAAGCGTAAAAGAAGCGGTAATTAAGAAGGCTGTACGCCTCATGTATTTAATAAAGCGGAGATTAAAAACACGTGTTAGGTCACATGACATGCTTATGTAATAGCTAAGTATTATGCCAGGTCGAGCGTTCGATCCTGACCAAGTCTAACTCTTTTACTATAGGGACGTTTCGTTCGTATAGAAGAGGCAATGCGTTTATAACAACCACCATGAGGCAAAGTTCTAGACCTAGGCTAAGGGTCCACAGATAAGAGCCCAAACATGGCTAGGCCACATTACATGACTAGTTATCACATGACAGTGTCACATAACTTCCAATCATATGACTTGGAAATGGTGAAAGGATCACATGATCTCGAAAGTAACAAATGTAATGGCCTAAGGACTTGGGGTGGCATGCAGCAGCTTGCTCCCTAATCCCTAATAGCCAAACATCTACATAGAAATGGGTAGGGTAAGGGCAGCACTTGGCAGCATGCTCCTTAATTCGTAACAGAGCCAATTCTCCTTTTATCAGTAAGAGAAAGCGTGAAAGAACATCCTAATTTGATGTTTTTTGTTAGAAATTTTGTTAGAAACACAAAGCTTGAGCTGCTGTGCGCTCGCTTTTAATACCTGTCTTGGTGGATAATATTTATTTCCATTATATTTATGAAGTTGAGCTGCTGTGCGCTCCTTCAGTAAATATTCGTTTTCCGGTCACGTGACCATGGGAATTATCTATCCCTTTACCCCTTCACCTCTTCACATTATCACATCTTCACATATTTCACCATTTCACATAATCACATTAAACCTTGTAGCATAGATAACAAGTATAGCAAGCGAATAGCAATATTCATCTTATCATACATAGTATTAGTAATATGCTGCGCATATGCACATGGACCATGTAGCTTTAGTATATAAGGATGAATGAATGTGCCCCAAGAACTCCAGTCAAGTTCTTGTGGATTTTGGCCTACTGCTTGGTTTGATCTTACTTGTTTCACTTGTCGAGGTATAGTGTGAGCACGCAGGGTCTTTCTTAGACTCTAGTGTTTCCACATTTTTATTGCATGGGAGGATCTATTTGATAATCCTAGCCACAGTAGACTTTGCCAGACCAGTTTTGGAGGATATTTTCCTATCAGAAAGACTAGATTCAGAGAGAAAAATGATATTGACTCTAGTAGAGGCAGGAATGGATATCATGATGAAGTAGGGTTAGCTGGGTGGTATCTCTGCCCTTTATATTACTTAGGATTATGTAAGTTACATAATTAGACAGGGTTGAAGCACAGCATCTATCAGAACCTTATGTTATTCACTAAATAATGACTGATAACATCATGCTCAAAAAAGTGTCCCAATGACATGTCATTTTGAAATGGTTATATCTCAATCCCATGGCAACCAAATCACATGACTAAGGGCTCATTTTCAGGGCAAGGGATAGTGCTATTGATGACCCTGCAAGAGTTAGAGCTAACTTTTTCTGGTTCTCTTGCAAATGTCAAATCTTTCCAAAATTGCTAAACATTGGGACACTTTTTTGAGCCACTGTATGTGTCATGCTCCTGAGAGGACCAACCATCTCATACACTCTGACTGACTTTACTACACTTGATGCTGTCATTATACTCTACACATTCTACCAAAATCAACACTCTACCAGAATCAAGTGATGGCCTATGGTGAAAGCATAAAGGATCAAGGCTAGTGATCTATCATGGCCGCATATCGTGGGAATTCTGTTATGGCAGGTGTGGTTGCATGTGAGTTTTGTGGCGGCAGGTGCCGCGAGCGTGCGAGATTGCGGACGCATTTGGGGCCATTGCGTGAGAACTCGTGGTGACAATGGGAATTTTCGCTTTGTCATACTGTGGCGAGCGGGGGCGATGGGAATCCTGATTTGTCAGCGCGTGCGCGGTGGGAATTATCACATGACGAGGAAACAGTCACCTGACATTGTTTGGACACGGATCACATGATGGGCTACAGGGCATGAAGCTAGTTGGTTACTGGGTCACATGACGCCAACTGCTTCGGCTACACTTGCCGAACTTCTTGCCAAGCTGAAGTAGCCGAAGTAGCCGAGAATCAAGCTGACACGCTCTTTTAATTACCAGCTCGTCAAGAAATATTATTTCGTCATTTAGGATTGTTCCGGTACTATGGGTTGAACAATCACTATGGGTTATGCATACTGACTCGGGAGATTGAAGGTCCTACGGAGTATGGGCTTTAACAGGTATGTGTTATGTGGGAGTCGAGTGTACTAACATGAGAATCTTCGAGCAGTTTTGCAAGTGCATCTTGTGGCAGCGTGTGCACGCTACGGCGGCCAGTTACGTGTTCAGGGGTTTAGATTCCTAAATGCACCCGGCAACGGGGAGAGTGGGATCCGCGGATCAGCGTGCTCGCGTCGTCTCCTTTTCAGTCTTCCTTCTTCGTCCCATCTTCCGATTTTTCCCTCTCCACGGCGTGCTCGGATGCCCTCCTCGACGACGTTTCCAGCCGCGCTTCTCGTTGCCACCCTCTCCTACGCTGTCTATCGTCTCCTCGTCCATCCGAAGCCCCCTGCACCCTTCCCCCCCGGTCCGAAGCCCCTCCCCGTTCTCGGCAACGTTGCTGATCTCTCCCCCAAGGAGCTCTGGCTCCTCGCCGAAAAGTGGGCAAAGGATTACGGTGGCCCTCCTCTATCCCCTTCGAGTCCATGCTCATCTTCTCTCAGGTCCTATCACGTACCTCCATGTCCTCGGCCAACCCCTCGTCTTTCTGAATACCCCCGAGGCGGCCTTCGACTTGTTGGACAAACGCGGCGCTATATACTCCGACAAACCCCATCTCGTCATGGTCGGCGAGCTGTCTGTCCATTCCCCCATCACCATGTGTATCCACTCATTCCTCCTCAGCTGTGGATGCGAGAACATGGTTGCCTTTACCCCGTATGGCGACCAGGCGCGTCGTCAGAGGAAGCTCATGCAGATGGCTCTCGGTCCCTCCAGTATCAAGACTTACCACCCTCTTCTCGAGCTTGAGACCATGCCGTTCCTCAGAGGACTTCTCGAAGATCCCTTCAAGTTCCAGGATCATATCCGCCGGTACGTCTCCGTCCCCCGATCCTATCGGCCACCCAGATGATCCCCGATCAGGTACGCCGGAGGCTTGACATTGTTGGTTGTCTATGGTCACCACGTCAAGTCCACCGATGACGCCTTTTTGAAGCTGGCCGAAGAGTGTGTCTCCCTCCTCGCCAATCGCATCGCTTCTGGCGCTGGAATCTGGCCCGTCGACATCTTCCCCTCTCGTACGTCCTTACACTTGTTATAGGCCCATGGGTGCGACGTTGATCCCCACGTCCAGTGAAACGTCTGCCAGACTGGTTTCCTGGGGCAGGGTTCAAACGGAATGCGGCCGTGTGGAAGAAAAAGTTTGAAGAGTTCGTCGATGAGCCGTACGCGTTCGTGTTGGACGAGATGGTATCGCCACTCTCCTTTATTCTGTCTGGCACGCTGATCTATCTTCCCCTCTCCATAGCGCAAGGGCACGGCAAAGCCTTCGTTCGTCTCCATGTTATTGGATGGACAGAAGGACAATGAAGTCGGCGCTCAACTCGATTTCGATCTGAGATGGACAGCAAACTCCATGTATTCTGGTAGGTCAGAGCTCTCACCTTGGTCACCTTGACTCACTCGAGTCGACTCGGAAGCCAGTATCGACACCGTATGTACCCTTCCAATGCCCACCACGACTAAAGCCAACCGTAAATAACAGACCGTCACCACGATCTCTCACTTTATCCTCGCCATGGTGAAGCATCCTGCGGTCCTCAAACAGGCACAGGCAGAAGTCGATGCTGCGATCGGACAGGATCGGTTGCCGGCCTGCGACGATCGGGCATCATTGCCGTATTGCAATGCGGTCTTCACGGAGACTCTGAGGTGGGGTGTGCCTGTACCTCTGAGTAAGTCCAATACCAGTCCGATGAGTTCGAAGAGTTGACGTCATGGATGTTGTAGATCTTCCTCACAGGTTGATGGAAGATGATATTTACGATGGTGTCTTTATCCCGAAGGGGTCACTGGTACGGTCAATTTCCTCTATGCATTCGTGCGTTGTGTTCATCAGACGCGCTGCTAGGTATTTGGTAACATCTGGTGAGTCTGATGGCGCCAAGGGTGCAGACTGATCGAGATGTCCGCCAGGGCAATCCTCCGAGACGAAAGCCTCTTCCCTGACCCACACGTGTTCAACCCCGATCGGTACTTCCACCCAGCAGGCGACGAGGCGACAGAACGACGACGCGATCCTCGGGCATATATCTTTGAATTCGGAAGACGGTGAGCTCCTAGCCTCTTCTGACACGCTCGCTGACGACGCGCGGCAACTGGAACAGACGATGCCCAGGTGCGAACCTCGTCGAGGCCTCTGCCTGGCTGCTCATGGTGTCCATGATCGCCACGCTTGACATCCGCAAGCCCGTCGATGAGCACGGGGTGGAAGTCGAGCCCGAGGTCGTGTTTGACAACGCTGTATTCCGGTGCGTGTGCCGTGTTCGTGTGGCGTGGTGCGCTGAAGGATGCGGGGCCGACGTAGGATGCCGAATCCGTTTAAACTTGCGATAAGACCCCGAGCGGAGCGGGTGTTGAAGCTTTTGGCGCAGGAGGTGGGGTGTGAGTGAGGTGATCTACGCTGGCGACTTGGGGTGCGATTCTTGGATCTGACGGTCGTTATGAATGCACATCGTTTCGTGACTCTTTGCTTGCTTGCTCGTGTGTTCGTCGCAGTCGTCGTCGCTTTATGTATTATTGCTTGTGCTTGCTGTGGATTTACTGTTTGCTCGTAATAGACAGATCCTATTTAGCCAGTCTGCACGAGTCTGGCGTTCAACGGATGAGGACTCCCTCCATATTCGCCTGGATCTGCTCCGCGCATAACCTGGCCGTTGACTCGTGCAAATTGTTGTCTCTGCGAGCTCTGAATCGCGGAAGAAAGGGCAGCCCGGCCAAAGCGAGTAACGCACCGTCACGACGATTATCAGTCTCCTACACTGTCCCTCAGCACCGCGTTGGCAATTTGCCTTTGCCCGCTGGTATCTTCAATAGTTGAATTCAAGCGGTCGTCGCTTGCACGTTACAGACAGAATCACTGTAAGTTGTTCAAGCTGCGCGATCTAGTTCGCGTGTCTCCCGAATCTATACATAAGGGTCGTGGGTAAGTGCATTCGGTCCTGTAGTGTAGCGGTTATCACTTGGGATTCTGATTCCTCACCAGGAAAGTGCAACGAATCTTCCCAAAACCCAGGTTCGAGTCCTGGCAGGACCTCCATTTTTGCTGCAGTACACGCTGTCGCGCAGTCCTGAAATTGCATGCTGATGGTCTGATGGATCATGAGGGGGTATTCTGTCAAGTTCGCGTCTATGCACTGTCAGTGTCCCCAATTCAATCTGTGCTTGACTCACTCCGTGCACATCTTGTGTTTCCTCGAACATGTACTATTGAGTGTCTCAGTGGTCATTAATCATTATTCATGAATTACATTACAATTACATACCGCCCTGACTCGACTGAGAGTTCGCCGTGGAATGTGTGATGAGGCAAGACGGCGATGTGTAAAAGATACAAGATGCAAGAAGCGCGTCGTAGGCAACACAAAGTATTGTAGGATTAGAAAGGGGAAGCGGCTTTAGCAGCACAACGCGATGAGATTCTAGTATGAACCAACCCCCGAGCTTCCCATGCACAAGCACTGACCCAATCAAGACCAAAATAAAGAACGAGACAAACCCCACTGCACGAATAAAAAAGGCACGAGTGCATGCGCAGACACCACATACCTACTTCCCCTCCCCCTCGACCTTCAGCAAATCGTCCGCGAAATCCTCCATCTTGATGATCTTGAACCGCTCCTTCCACGGGCCGTCCGAAAACTCGCGCTTCCATGCCCTACTCAGTCCCTCCTCCCACGCGTACAGCTCGATCTTCCACCCGCGTTGCAGCGCGAGCCGGACGGGCCCTAGGAAGCCTTCCTCGCTGAACTGTCCCACGTTGCCGTCCCCGGTGGCTAGCACGATTGTGGCGTTGGGCGGTGGCGGGTCGGTCGCTGCGATCGCTTGGTGGAGCTTCAGCTGGAGGAGCTCGTCCACGCCTTGCTCTCTGTACCGCCTGCGCGTGCTGGTCGTCCCAGAAACTCCAGCGACCGGATGCGAGGAGCTCCCTGCGGCACGATCCGAGTCCGTCGAGACGTTACCACCAGAATGGTCGCGGAGGTGCGTCTTGGAGAATGATGACGACGACGGATTCGTCTCGGATTTCCGCCAGCTGGCGCTACGCGATGCCGCAGGGTCGGCTGCGGCAAGGTGTCTCCTGTCAGCCGCGTCCCCGTTATCGGGTACACGTGCGTATATGCGTACGTCGTAACCTAGTTGGATGGCGGATTCCATGGGTTGGTACAGGGGTGAAGAGGTAACGAGACATCGTCTAGTAATAGGTCGTCCACGTTCGAGAAGGAGTGCTAAGGCTGCATGTGAGAGACGTTTAGGACGACGTGATAACGAACGGTGTTTCTTATGATATGTGAGAAGGCCAATGAGAATATTCGAGCTGTGCAAACGACTGCAGTCAGCTACTCCATACATATGAATACGAAACGCAAGGATGACTTAACTGATCGATGAAAACATGCATCAAGGTATCCCTTCCGCGTGGCGCTGGCCCTCTAGGGTCAGAGAAATCAGACTCGCCGCCACTAAAATCCTGGGTGAGCAAAGTAGTGATACGCTCATAGTCCTCCGGGAACCTGAGTCGCAATTTATGTGCGAGACACCGCAGCTTTAAAATCTGCGGATCAGGAGGTATCTTCTTGACCTTGAGTGTCGGTGTCGACTTGCTGTGTTTCAGCACGTCGAACTTGAGAGGAATTCGATGCGCCCGAGGAGGTGTTGACGGCGTCGATTTATAGTGATGGTGCGTATTATCAAGCGACGAAGATGAATCACCTTCTGCCTCTGGCACATCAATGTCATCTCTATCTGCATCTCCGCTCGCGTCTTCGGCGTGCACGGTCGCCTCAAACACCGTCCCGGGTGCGTCAGCCTCACGCCTCAATATCTGGATCGTCTTCGTCGGCCTCTTCCGCCGCCGCTTCCTAGCCCGCCTCACATCCGCATTTTGACTCTGCTGCGCCCCGCCATCGGAAGTGGAGCTATAGTGTTGGAGCATCCTCCTCTCCGCCAACCGACCCGCCTGAACTCTATCCCTCTCCGACATCAAGAACTCGATCACGCTATCGATCGTGCCTAATGTGGGGTGTTCGGTCTCGTCAATGACGCCGTCCGCACCGGCGTCGGACGCGAGCGAGCCGACGGTGAACGTGAGCGGATCTGCCTCGCCCTCCGTCTCAGACTCGGACCCGTCGCCCCCAAACGCGTCGTCGCCATCCACCTTGTGCGCTCGCGCGTCGTCGCGGTCCGTCGTGTTGTCGGTCGCACGGGACCTGTCGTCGACCGCACTCCGCGTGTGTGCACTCGTGACGGACGGATCGAGATAGGACTCCATGATGCCCTGGTTCCACACTGTCGAGCCCGCGTTCGCCTCGGAGTCGGTGGGAAGGGCGGAAAGGAGTGCTGAGCGCGGGGAAGCGGACGCGAGCTCGTCGTGGTCAAAGTCGAGCGGGATGGCGGTCGTGTGGAGGATACGCGGGGGACCGATCTGGAGCTGCTGGAGTTCGCGAAAGACGGAATTGAAGGCACCGAGGTCTGGCGCTTCTGTGGATACACCGCGCGGAAGTGAAAGGCAGGAAATGTCAGGAGACTCGGGTGCAACTGACCGTCAGAGGTGGCTTCGCTGATGCGAGAATACGTGGAGAAGGGACTGATTGGAGTCGGCGAGGCGGACGTCGTTTCCGAGCTGGAATGGATCATCTTGGAGGAGGTGAAAGACGAGGGTCAGCCATACACGTGACCGAATTCAAAAACCGTTCTGGTTCAAATGCAGATACATCTAATGTACATGATGGATAGATAGAGAATAACTAGAAGAGAAAAAGGCCGCCTGTCCGTGTGCAAGTATCAATACAAATGCTTTCAACTAGCCAATGCAAATTGTTAAACCGAGGAGAACGCGAGCGCTAACACACAAGAAGCCCGTTCACCACGAAAGGGGTCTCCGAGGGACCAGTATGGAGGTAGGTCGAGTCCACTGCCTCAGGTAAGAAACCCATAGCCGGTGCAGCGAACGAACAATATTGTGACCAACGAGGATCGAATGACAGAGCTTCCGAAGAGCAGGCGTAAGCTGTCTTCTCGATAGTGTGGGGAGTCGCAGCAAGTGCGGATCCAGCCTCAATGTGCCAGTCAGAGAACTGCTCAAGGAACTTGTCGAGCACCGCATTACTGAAGTCCACGGGCGGCATGGACGCAGCGTCAGTGAGGCTTATCTCACAGAATGGGTCTGCAGCGAGGTTGACTGTGTAAAGGGACTCCTGCTCGTAAGTGGGCAGTTGCGGGCACTCCACCCAGGGTGCCTCCGGTGAGGGCAGTAGCTCCGAGTTGAAAGGAAGAAAAAATATCTGCTCAGGGCTGGGTGCGACGAATGGACTAGTGGATGTTGGGAGTGTTGGGAGTTGGGGTATCAATGCTGAGCTGTACGCGGGTGAGGTGTTTTTTACAGTCTCCTCTACTCCCACTTCCGGCGAAAGTGAGAAAGGGGGGCAGAGGTCGAGCATGCAGTCCAACTCGGGCAGAGAGAAGTCGAAGAGATCGGAGGATGAGTCTGATGGGGACGGAGAACTCGCCGAGGAGCTGCTGGGCGACGGCGAGCTACTGGATGGCGAAGGCTTGCGCTGCCGACGCGCGGCCTTGCGAGCGCTGGCTGACGCATGGCTCTCAGCATTTGCTTTGGGATCGTAACCGTGCATGGTCTTGCGATGACGCGTGAGGGAACCGGGGTCAGAGGTGGTGTAGTCACAACCATCGGTAGGACATTTGTTGGGACGGGCGCCGGTGCTAAAGTGGCAAGCAGAGGTGATTAGCGAACAGGATATTGCTGGTGAACGCGTAGTATACTCACTGCGTGTTCATGTGGGTGGCAACATTAGAACGCTGGAGTGATTTGTATCCACATCCCTCGTAGGGGCAAGCATGCATTCTGTTGGAACCGGTCAGCGTTACGTCGCTGAATAATATCCCGTGCACGTACAACTCTTGCTTGTTCTGTGCGTGGGTCCGCATGTGACGCGGGAGATCAGCTTTGCGGCTAATCGTCTTGCCGCATAGTCCACATGCCACGGTGTTCTGAATGGGATAGATTAGTGACGCGCATGCACAATGTTTTAATTGACGACGTACAGAGGAGCGAATAGGCGCCATGACGTTGTTTGCGAATTGCAACTGGGGGGACGCTCGAGTAGAGGGGGGTCAGGAAGAAGCCACCGATAGATGTGTACGAGGGGTTGCTCGCTTTGTAGCGAGCGGGTGGTAGGCGGGGGGGATGAGTCCACATGCTCTCCACGCGCCGAATTTATGGGTCCACATCCTTGACCACTGCATGATGGATTGCGTCGGAACACTTTCCCTGCCTCGACGGAGAATTACCATGTTTGGTTATTTTCAGAAAGCAATCGTACTCGAAGGCCAAAGCACCAGGGGATGCCACTCGCGTAGGGGGGTGAGCCACTCGGTTACGGGGAGCGATACGAATTGGGTAAAAACGGCGGATTGCGTCTGAACAACATTTGGAAAATTGCCTGTGTGGGTAACTCTGCGAGTGGCTCAGGAAACAAGTTCGTTGTTCGTCTTCAATCTGGGGGTTGACATGTTTTCAGGACGATGTCCATAGACCAGAGTCGATATTTCGAAGGATAAATGATGGGAAGTGGTTGCCTTCGCAGACAATTGAACCCATTTCGGTGCTTACGTCAGCATCTGCTAAAGGAAAATGCCCCCTGATTCTGAATGAAGACTGAATGGCGTCACCCATGTCGATCTACAGAACTCTGGAGCAAGGAAAGGACTTACAGATGATCTGGTCTATAGGACAGGTTTCTGGTGATCTCAGTCGCACCAGGCAATCAAGGTGAAGATGTCCCACCGGATTAGCGCGACTCAGACTAGAGGCTTGTGCCGTTCTGGAGACTCTCGGGTGTGATATCTAAGTCAGAGTGATGCCGTCTTCAGGATTCTCCAGGATAGAAAGTATGTAACAAACTACATGAGACGTTGCAGAATGGATCATGACCTAGGTTGCCTTGGTGCACCACGGAACTGGTCGGTAAACGTTCCCAGCATTTCTGTGGGGGTCATGTTCCATCTCACCACACTGCCTGCAAGAAAGCCTGTGAGGGGAAAGGTATGTGCGTGGAGAATTATTTTCGGCTTGTGAAGATCCCATGCAATACGACCACGAAATAAGTCGACTCACCGACCCCAATTCCAGCCATCATCATCTTCCCAAAGACACTTCCCGGCGCGCGCGGACGAGCCATGCGCAATGCATACAAACCCGTCAAACCGAGTGCACCTGTCCCGACGACTCTACATGAACTGCAGTCCTTGTATTCCCACGGCTTCCCTGCTGACGGGGTCGCAGTAGGGGCATCTTGGGGAGGGGTAGGTGAAGGAGACAACTTTGACGCACGCGGCGGTGCTGACATTCTGGCGTGTGGCCGTGGTACGGTGGTTCTACCCCGGAATAATTCCAAAGGAACGCTGGATGAGTTGTGAAATGTTGTGTGGGACCTGGAAGCCTGAAAACGGCCCAGAGACTGTAAAAAAGAGTCCCGTCAGCCTTCTGCGACTCCAGCAAATCGTGATGCAGTAGCGTTCGTACGTGGGGTAGCAGGGCAAAGGAAGGACGTGCCGCCCTGCCGAACCGAAGCGGAGCCCAACTAGTTTGAATCAACTCCGCGGCTACGTCCAAGGAATCCATCCAACGAATACGAGGGCCCCCCCTGTCGATGCTTCCGAGACGGACGTGTTTCAGTAAACCTGCGCATGCTTGTAGCCATCCAGGCAAGTTCAGAACCCATGAGATGTCGAAGTCAACACTTGCGTAGCCTACGGTCATTTGGATTGTCCTTCAATGCCAGTCGATATTAGATCAGGATTATGGTGAGCCCAGAGACGTTTTGGTACGGCCCTTCTGCGGATGAGGGTAAGCATATCACTTGAAAGGAGAACCAGTCCTTATCGGTTTTTGTGTTCTTCCCTTTCAAGTCGATCGAGGCACAAGCTGCTAGCACCGAGTCCAGCATTTTAGCTACAAGAATCTCAAGTCCTCAAGTCTACGATTGCTCAGGTTTTCATGGTTGTGTTGTTCTTTGCGATTGACTTTGTGGTCGCAACTTGCCTGCCAGCGCGGCATGTATGTTTCCGCTGCTCCGGTTTCAACCTGACGAAGGCTGGTCATGTCGACCGGATTGTGGCTTTGTCCCCATTTCGTTTAGCCTGTTTCTTATGCAGTCTCTTTGCCCTGCTACTCCCCAATGCTTTCTTGTATTCGCTCTTCGTCGTTATCTGATAAAACCGGCACGCGATCTTACTTTCCTCATCCAGATATGTTTCGTTGTCGCTCTTCTTATGTGCGGAGGGCGGAGGAGGCGGTCTACTCACTTCGAGGACCGTAGCACAGGCAATCTCGGTAGCTTTTGTCACCACTAGCTTTCTTGTACATCAGACCATACCCTTTGGATTCTTCATGGTGTCTTGTAACCAATTTTTCATCACTCCCTTTCGCTCAATGCAACATGCGCTCGCAGCTGAGGTGCACGATCGTATTATTGTGGGATGCGCTGCGGCTCGACTGCACACTCCGCCCCTGCAGTGTAAGATGTTGCGTGCGTAAAGACGGGAGGGCTGGCTTGTTGAAGTTTTTGTCGTAGACATTGTTGTTGTAAACTGAATCATTCTTCTCCCTGTGTCCTCCCAGCCCTTACACACGATGAACATCTCGTTGAGGGTCCTCATCCATCAAATCGATCACATTTTGGCACCCGCTGGACCGCTCGACGACGCCCCGCTGCCCCGCGTACCCGTCATCCGCATATATGGCGCCTCTTCGGTGGGAGAGAAGGCTTGTGTCCATGTCCACCAAGTCTATCCATATTTCTTTGTCGAGTATCCTGCCGACATGACCCCAGACCACGGTGAGCACCCTCGTCCGCCTCCGACGGTCAATTCACCCCTCGCCAGTCAACCATTATATCGCTCAGCTCTCCCTATCCCTCAATCACGCCATTGCTCTCTCGCTCAAGCGTAATCCCTCCTCTCCTAGCTCCCACTTCATTCGTGCCATCATCCTCGTGAAAGGCGTTCACTTTTATGGCTTTCATTCTTCCTACACGCCATTCCTCAAGATCCTCATTGCAGATCCTGCATTTGTCAACCGAGCTGTTACCATATTGCAGTCCGGCACCGTCATGCATACCAAATTTCGTGTCTACGAGAGTCACCTGAGCTATCATCTGCAGTTCATGTGTGACTTTGGCTTATACGGCTGCGGTTGGCTCAATCTCGGCCAAGTCTGGAAACGTGGTGCTGAGGACGAAGATTCGGACCGAGGTGAATCGATCGCGTTCAAACATTCTCCCTACTTTCGCCAGTCGCGCATGCCGGTTGAAGTCGACGTGGTCGCGCACCAAGTTCTCAACCGACATCTACTTTCTGCACGCGATGTTCATCACAAGTTGACCATCCCAGCACCACCCATTCCATCTGAACCGGTCGTCTTGAGTGTCCGTGAACTTTGGGAAGACGAACACCACCGCCGAGTCGCTAGAGGTTTGTCCCCAACGCCTACGGTTCCTATCGACTTGAGCAAGTCGTCGAGGGGAAAGGGTGGGGATTGGGTCGCCGAGGCGCGATGGTGGGAGGAACTCCGCGCCAAGATCCAGCGAGAAAAAAGGGAAGAAAATCGAGTGGTGGTTGAGAGTGAGGCGCGCTGGGAGAAGTGGGTCATGACGACGTTCGAGAGTGTGGAGGCTCTCTGGGAACCACAGTGGCGGACTTGGAACCCTGGATCTAAGCATTTGACTGTTTCGCCACCTGAAGCCGGGGACGCGGAGAATCCTTTTGCACTTGCCAGCCAGGGGAGCTCGTGGATGAGCGATGGCATTGGTGTGGATGTCGACGAAGGAATATTGTCAGGCCACGATATCGATCAGATGGTGACCCTTGCAGAACAGGATTGGCCAAAATTTGCCGACGACGGGAAGAACGATGGTGTGGACGAGGTTCTGGAGGAGGAGGGCCGCCTGCGCCTGGAGGAGGAGGGACTGGCACCCGACTACCAAGGGGGTGATAACCACGAAGATGGAAATGCGAGGGCTAGGTGCTTTCCTCAACATGAGGCTCCTTCTCTTTATCACTCTAATCCATCCACAGTACACCGAACCCATTTTCAGCCAAGGAAGCTCTACCGAACCCTTTCGCACTTGCTTGGAATCAGCTAGCGCAGGCAAGGTATTGTGATTCTTTCTTCATGAAACGCTTGTTCATTAGATGTCACAGAGGGAAACGATTGCGCAGTCTATCTGTGGATACCAATGGTCCCGCAACCCCCACAAAGTGAGACTGAATTACACTTCGCAATAATTCCGATTTTTGTAATTTATTTAGGTTACGAAGATATGCGCGTCAGCAAACGTCGGTTCATGATATTATCACAACACCAAAGTGAGAGTCTTACTATGCGATCAACTGTGATTTTGACACGTTCCACAGGACTTCGATTCCCCAACAATCGCTGGATCGTATGCCCGGAGACGATGCTAAACACCACGTTTTTTCTACTCCCATTCGCGATCTCAGGTCAGTGAAAGACAGTCAAGTAGATGACGTACCGTGACATCTCTTCACCCCGAAGCCCAGACATGATTCTAACTGATGGAGCTCAGAACCAGCGAGCTTCGACCCACGACGAAGAGCCAGATTGTCTCCCGTAGGCCTTGTTCTGTACCAGGAAGATGTTCGCTCACAAAATCGTCAGCATCTTCGAATTAGATCCAACCGAAAGTACCACGCAACTTATCCCGTCGACGGCCCCACTTGCCCCGCGCAGGGTGTTTCAGTCCGTACCTCGGTTCCCGGTGCGACCATCGAAGGGTGCGGCCTTTGTATATGCATTTCTTCCACCCTCCACGTCGGAGCTTCTAAGCACCCTCGAGCAATTCGGGCTGCCGCCACGAATATATCGCGATCCCTTCTATTCCAAGAAGGCTGACGTCCCTGATGGCCCCAGAGAATATGCCGGCCTTGTCTACCGTCTCAAAGGCGGTGGAGGGCTTGATGACCTTGAGGAGTGGCAAACGAGCGGGAATCATCTCCCTTCTTTGTCCAAGGTCGCGGAGATTTCTGTACGATCTGGCGGATGGGAGTATGCCAGCACTCCCCCGAGTGTTCGACAGGTCAGGAAGTGGTTGAAGGAAAATCCTGTGAGCCCTCGCAAACCTACGACAGAGCATTCACAGGTACTTCATTCTTGCGTCGCACTGAGGTAATCAATCTCACCTGAATCGCTAGATTGAAGGGCGGACTCCGGCAAACGCCTATGGACCGGCGTCTATGCCAGCTATACGTTCCAAGTCGAATACACGCGAAGGTCAACACATGACCTTGTTCTCGATGGAAGTCTTTGGTGCGCTCTCTCGTCAATATCGTATCCAACTATTCTAAACCATTGGCGTAGCGCCTTCTCGAGCTGATCGCATGCCCGATGCGAACGTCGATGAGATTGTTGCTGTCTTCTACGCATTGGGAAATGACAACCTGCATTCTGGGTTACTCGACCAAGGCATTCTCGTGGTTCGAAATCCACAATTGGACCCTCGTCGTTTGCGTGACTATCGCCTCGAAGTGCTGTCAGACGAACTCGAGTTGATCAACCGAATAGTCGATATCATCGTTGACGTCGATCCAGATATCCTTGTGGGTTGGGAAGTCCAAGCCGCGTCTTGGGGATATCTCAGTGCCCGTGGACTTCATTACGGTAGGACGCACGCCATCTCAAGTTCCCCTACTGATGTCCGTAGGACTCGGTATTGGCGAATTGATTTCGCGGGCTCCAAGCACCTTGACGCGGAGTGGGACTGAACAATGGGGTGTCAGAACGACCACTACCTTCAAGGTCACTGGCCGACATGTGTTCAACGTTTGGAGGATTATGCGTAGCGAGCAGACGTTGGGCAGTTATTCGTTCGAGAACGTGGTTTCTCATCTGTTACGCAGAAGGTTTTTACTTGAACACGCTCACGGCGCAGTTACTGAAGTCTACTACCCACAGAGTTCCTCGATATACGCCGTCGACGTTGGCTACATGGTATAACAGCGAGAGTCCTGTCCACACCTCTCGAGTCCTACGATACTTCCGTGACCGCACCGTTACGACGCTTGAGATTCTGGAAGAAGCAGAGACGACGACGAAAACTGCGTGAGTTATGATCGAATTTGACAATGATTCTCCAACTGACACGTTGATGCAGTGAGTTCGCCCGTGTGTTTGGGGTCGATTTCTACTCCGTCATCAGCCGTGGTTCCCAATTCAACGTAGAGTCCTTCTTGTTCCGCATTGCGAAGCCGGAGAGTTTTGTTCTTCTCTCGCCCAGTAAACAGGATGTTCGTTGTGCATTCCCATGAGTCGTTCAGCCAAGACTAACCCAGCGGCGTAGGTCGGCAAACAAAACGCTGCAGAGTGTATGCCTCTGATCATGGAACCTCTCTCGGCGTTCTATAATGGACCTCTCCTCGTCCTGGACTTTCAATCTCTGTATCCATCTATCATGATCGCATACAACTATTGTTACTCGACGTGTTTGGGCCGCGTTGCCGAGTTCCAGGGCCGAAACAAATTCGGTGTGACTGATCTCGATCTTCCCCCAGGGCTTTTGGACAAGCTGCAAGATCACATTACGAGTTCGTCGAGTCACCCGGCTCGTTCATGAAGTTACTAACACCATCGAAGTCGCACCGAACGGGATCATGTACGTTAAGCCTATAGTACGGCAGGGACTTCTGGGTCGCATGTTGACCGAGCTGTTGGACACGCGCGTGATGGTGAAGCACGCCATGAAGAGCGTCAAAAGCGATAAAGTGCGCGCGCGCCTGTTTCCGCGCCCTTCCTTGGCGTATCACTGACCCGAGCGACGTTAGGCACTGAGCCGGATACTAGACGCGCGGCAGCTGGGGCTCAAGTATATCGCAAATGTCACGTACGGCTACACGAGCGCGACGTATTCCGGGCGGATGCCTGCGGTCGAGATTGCGGACAGTATCGTGCAGAGCGGTCGGGAAACGCTCGAAAAGGTCGGTAGTTTGATGCGTCGTATCGCTGCGACCCATGTATTCCCTTCTTTGGTATGCAGGCCATCGGTGTCATCGACGCCAACCAGAAATGGGGCGCTAGGGTCGTGTACGGGGACACGGACTCCTTGTTTATCTATCTCAAGGGTAAGACCAAGGAACAGGCGTTCAAGATCGGATACGAGATTGCGGATACGATCACGGCCATGAACCCGCCACCAGTGAAGCTCAAGTTCGAAAAGGTAGCGTCCTCGATCAACATGTCCTGTCCAGTAAATTCACCGAGTTGGACAGGTGTACCTTCCATGCGTGCTCATGGCGAAAAAGAGATACGTTGGGTTCAAATACGAGACTCCTGACGAGACTGAACCTACCTTCGATGCGAAAGGTATCGAAACCGTGCGACGCGACGGTGTACCAGCTCAGGCGAAGATGACCGAGACGTCTTTGAAGTCCGTCATGTTTATCGGGACGCGTTCGACACGCTCACGACAGCGTTTCTCCAGGATTCTGTTCCGCACGCAAGACCTCAGCGAAGTCAAGAAATACTGTTGCAGAACGTGGTCGAAGATCTTGCGCAACAGAATTTCGTTGCACGACTTCATCTTTGCTAAGGAAGTGAGGATGGGGACGTATAGGTGAGGAACGCCTGGTCTCGTTTCGGATCGCACTTCACGAGAGCGAACGTTCGTCAGCGACAAAGTGCCTCCGCCACCTGGTGTCGCAGTGGCTGCTCGAAGGATCTTGGAGGACGAGAACGACGAGCCACAGTATGGAGACCGTGTACCGTATGTAATTGTGCGCGGCGATCCGCATACGCGGCTCGTGGATAGAGCCATTGCGCCAGAAGAGTTTCTGGCGAACCGGTGCGTCCTCCGTGGACCCGAGGGAGATCGACGCTGAGGAGATGATAGGCAACGGCGCATTGACGCGTCCTACTACATCTCGAGGGTTCTGATCCCTCCTTTGGAACGCATTTTCAACCTCGTTGGGGCGGATGTCCGCGCGTGGTATGACGAGATGCCCAAAACCATTCAAGTCGACGAACAGGACCCTCTCGCGTTATCACCCAAAAAGCGAGCACCTACCAACACGAACAGGGTCAAGATCGACGAACATTTTCAAAGTTCTCGCTGTCTGTCGTGTGGCCGTACGGCTTCGGATGGTCAGGCCAAATTTCGCATCGTCCACCCGGGTTTACTGAACCGAACATGTCAGGCATCTGTAAAGTTTGTCACGTCACCCCTCAAGGAACGATACCCAATCTCCTGCTTCGTCTGCGAAAAGGGGAGCAAAGGCTCCTCGACACGCAGCGCATCTGCTCGTCCTGCACTTCTACAGCATCGAGCGAGCTGAACGGATGCATGAATATTGATTGTCCCTGGCTCTATGAGCGCAAGAAGGCAGAACAAAAGCAAGAGTTTCTCGAAGGACTACGTACACTGATAGAAGACCTTGATTTATCGAACGAGAATATGGATAGTCTCCAACGGACGGACACATTGCTGTAGCAAGTATAGTAGACTTCATGCAGGTCTTGGAATGTACAACAGGAGGAGCCTTAGGCGTTTTGGTAGTTCCCTGGTTGGACGCCCGGAGCCGGTTGGGGAACAGGAGCGACAACGGTAGTCTTTTGAGCAGGGGGACCGCGAGGAACACTGACACGGGGTTCGTCGTCGACGACTTGGTAGCCTGCGCGACCGCTAGAAGTGGTGCCGCCAGGCATTGACCAGACTGCTACGAGTCAGTGAGGGTGTATGCGTCTGAAAGAGGGACGTGCCAGTGGGGCTGCTGATGTCGACACCGCGACCCATGGAACGAGAGCCTCTCTGGCGGAGAGCAGTTATGAACGCAGCGGCGGTGAGAAACTGGGGAGTGGCTCATATCAGCGTGTCGCCCTTGACGTGTGGGCGCTCAGCACGAACCTTCAAGATCCACACGAGGTACGTGAGCAGTTTGATGAAGAGATTTTGCTCGTTAATGAACATCCAAATGATATCAAAGAGAATGGAGACGGATAAGATACCGCAAAACTGATGCATCCGACAGAAGATTCAGAAGACGACAAGGTGCCAGGGCACGCGAAGCCTTACGAGCTCGAGCGACAGCACGGAGTCGCTGCTCTCATGAACGAGAGTTCCAAAGAGGAATATGGGCAGATTGTATCCAGGAGCAGAGAATGGACTCGTGAGGAAGGATAACACCTGAGGACGGTGCTGTTGTCAGGACATCATGACGGGAAAGGGTACAGGCGCCATACAGCTCCGGTGACGACGAGTGTCCCGGGATCGAGTCCTGGAATGAATTCTGCCATGACTGCGGGACTGCGCGCCTGCTTGAAGAGAGGAAGAGAAAGCGGAGTGGCCACGCGTATTTATGTACAATGCGGACGGAACGTTGCAAGCGCGTGGTACTCATTGCATTGCACAACTCAGAGCCAGAGCACAGCGATATGCTGCCAGCTCTCCAAATTGGATCCACCGTGCCAACTCCCAGCTCGTTATCGGTGTGCCGGTGAGGATTGTCACAGGCCAGAGAGTCGCAGCTGAGGATTTTGTCTTCCAGGCATCCCCCTGGCCATCGTGCCCAGGTCTTCGCGCTTTTTCTTTCACCACAGCATGTCCCCTTGCCTGTATCGAGCCCCTTTACTGCAGTCACTTCCGTCGAAGCGACCCGGTCGACCGTGTCAGCATGTGCGAGACTAAAGTTCTAAATATTCGATGCGTGCGCTGTTATTTGCTCCAGGATGAGTTGTTGCTGTATCGGCTGAAGTGCAGCCTGAACCGCCTGAATGACGATCTGCAGATCCATGGGTACGACAAGCTGAATCCGGCACTGAGCTAGCTTGAAAACAAGACTCCCCACACGAATACCTTGGAGTGGTGTTCCTGAAACTGGCCTCTGCCCTCTTCTTCGGTCAGTCCTCCCTGGGGCTCGTATTCGTAACTACCATCCCCACTTCTACACTACTCTATTTCGCTCAGCATTGGAGCAAATGCGTGAAAGCTTGACGTACAGTTGGCACCCGTGACAGAGCAAGTCCAGTATTCGTTCCTCGGTGACGCCTAATCCTAATTTCATTTCTTGGGTACGTACAACGCCTCCTCGACACACTGGTTACGGACTGGGACCAGTCATCGCGAAGACACACACAGACAAGTCTCGAGATATCGCAACGAGGACCACGACGGGATAGAACGACTCAAAGGCTGATATGTATGAACGGAACCCAACATATAAACGATACGCCGTGACGCTGGCGAAGCCGCTGAACAGCATGGTGCAAGGCTCCCGTGGACAGCCTACTGTCTGGCGCCGCACCGTCTCGGAAAGGCTGTTCATACACGACCGTTGCAACATCGGGTGCAACACGGTCTCCAATGGCCCGTATGGTCGCGACGACGCTGCTGTAGCCCGCGAGCAACATCCCCGCAGTCAGATGGACGGCTTCTTCAGAGAAGTCTTCGTACCCCGTCGCAGTCTGCATGCGGAGGACAGGAACGCGAGTCCACCGTGAGGTCGCGAAAGCTCGGTGACGTCGGACAATTTCAAACGACGGCGATCTACAAGCAGCAGCCCACGGTCAACAGGGAACTTGCACGCAGTGACATGCAAAGCGGACCCATTCTGACGCTTTCATCTTTTCCAGCATGTCTTCAACAGTCCCATCAGAGTCCGCGAGGCTCATGTGTGGAGATGACAAGCTACCGAGTGCTGTGTCGACGTGTTCCATCTCCATATGTACACCCGACTTTGTCCATCTGAGTCTGGCTGACAGACAGCGGCCAGACGCACATTCCTTGCAGCGTCCGACCCCTGGGGTGGAACGAGAGCACTCAAAGAGGGAGTATACGAAGAGATGGCGAAATCTGACAGCTTGGACCCAGGTTCAGTCGTGTCGTAAAGCCCAGCGGCGTGGATAGGGAGAAACGCAAACGGGCCAGTTCGGACACCAAGATATCCGACGCAGGACTTCTGGCATGAGTCACACCTCGACAACATAACTAGGGGAGTATATATACATACTGACGAGAACTCAAGGGCATCAAGAACTGGTTTGACAATTCTCGTACAGCTCAGACAGGATCTGTGAGAATCAGCGCTACGCGCCTGTGCACGTTTCGCACTTGCTGCAGATCACTCAGATTTGTGCAGGTCTTCGGCGTGCGTGAAGGTGACATCAGAAAGCGAGACATGCAGAACCTTGTCCACGTCAGCAACGATAACCAGTGCGTACATCTTCGCTCGCTTGCATTGAGGATGACAGCGGGTCCCGAATGTCCTGAAGTCGTCAGCGGGGTGATTGTCTTGCCCAAGAGGAATCGTTCGAATCCTGGGAGACACCGAACGTCTGCGATGAGCCTCTCCCTCCAACGCGAGTGCTGTGTTGTTTCGGGATTGCTCCACCAGAGATGTTCGACACCTGCTGAAGTCCATCAGCGAGCACTGGATGTTCGGCCAATAGTTCGTCTAAAGGTTCCGAAGTTGCAAGAGCTCATTGCGAACGGCAGAGCGTCCGGCTGTTTCAAGTTGACCCTGCTCGAGAGCAGCAGATGCAGCTTCTCGCACGAAGTTGGCAGTGCTTCCCCCTTCAAGAAGGGAGTTATGCCCCAAAGCGCGGGCACATGAAATCCATTGTTGTGATGCATAAAGCCGAGTGGAAAAGGTACCAACGAAGGAGCGACAGCATACGAGAAATTGAATAAAGCGTCACGGAGAGCAGAGTGATTGCCCAACGTCTGAATTGTGCATAAAATGTTCTGGCCAGTGTACTCACACAATGAATCCAGTCGGGATGGCCATCCTGCGTGACTTTTACAGCGTCGTTGAGGTCTGAAAGTGATTGGTCAAGGTCACCAAGGCAGACAAACCGAGTCCTGAAAGAGGAACCAACGTTAGATAGCCCCTGTCGGGATGGTCATTGGGAATGGGTGAGCACCCCCGAACCTCGAGGTCGCCTGGTCGAGGTCATGAGGAACAGTGAGGCGGGAGAAACGAGTGAAGAATGAGTTGCCAAGGTTGTTTAGATGGCCAATCCCGCTAGAATGGTCATCAGGAATTTGCCGCGCAGCATCGTCCTGCATGGAAATGGCTTGACCAATGCCGTGAAGGTCACCAAGGTGCTGAAAGCGAGTGTAGAAGGCGGTTCCAAGATCACCGAAGCGATGAGCCTTGTCGAGATGGTAGTGAGCCGAACAGCATCTTCCTGCTGAGAAACTGCTCGATCAAGATCATGAAAACGAGTCCTGAGGGACACAGCAAAGTTATTCAGCAAACGGAAATGCAGGGATGGTCATCTGGAATCAGCCGAACAGCATCCTCCTGCCTTGCAATTGCGTGGTCAAGGTCTCCTAGGTCACTGCGTCGTCCAAAACGAAGCCTATTTGAGTTGCCAAGGTTGCTTAGGCAAGAGGTCCGGCTCGGAGGGTCATTCGGAATGAGGCGTGTAGCATCTTCAATCCTTGAGATCGCTTGGTCAAGGTCACAAAGGTTAACGGGGCGGTGAAAACGAAGGTAGAAGGAGGTGCCGAGATTATTTTGATGCGTAGACCGGTCCGGGGGGACACGTGGTGTGAGTTGCTCTGCATCCTCTTGGCTCGAAATTGCTTGGTCAAGGTCGTGGAGGGGTTCAAACCGAGTGCCAAAGGAGCAACCAAGCTTGTTCAGCCAGCAAGCACGTTCGGGATGGCCATCTGGACTTGACCGTTTGGCATCCTCCTGCCAGGATATTGCTTGATCGAGGTCGCGGGGCTCGCCGAGGGGCCGGAATTTGCGGATAAACGCAATGCTAAGATTTCCAGGATTGAGTAGTGCCTGTCATCTAACGGTGAAGTGGATCGCCAGGGGGCCTGCAAGCTTGAGATCGCCAGCTGAAGGTCCGCGAGATCGTTCGAAGCGGTCCAGTGACTGCATGCTACGAAGGTCTATACCGTCATCTGTAACTCCTTGTTGCGCATCTTGAGCAGGAGAAGTGCCGATGGATGTTCATAGCTCTCGACAGGACAGAAGTCCAGAACCAGACGCAGTAGGTCGACAGCTTCAACAGCATCTGCTTCACAGTACCGCTTCTCGAAGCGAACCAGAACGGCTAGAGCCAACTTGAGCGGATGGCCAATGGGACGGCGATCGAGTGCGTCGCAATGCAACGCTGTCAAAAGATCGAGGTCAAGATCGGTGATGGCCTTGCGGTATGGACAGGACAGCGGCCCGACAAGGGTGTTCGAGCGGGCATATATCCAAAGCATGTTGAAAGTGTTCGATAGACCACTCTAGACCTACCTTTTGATCGTGTTGTCGGTGACGCAAGAGCGCGCTACGTCCGAGATCTGTGGTTTTCTCTAGATGGCGGAGGTCCTCCGAGTCGGACTGTGGATGTAAAACCGTCAATAACGAAGGCGTTCGGGATTGCGGACTTACGGGGTGAAAGAGGGAAGCTGCTGCTGCTGAACCACCGCTTTCGCGCGTCGGTCGCCCAATTGTAACGTGGAGGATGCAAGTTCGACATCCATCGGGGAGAAGGTGCAGCAAGTCAAATCGCATTCTACTCACGAAAACCTGTCGTGCCATGGTCCAGCAGTTCTCCAATCGTGATTTGTGATTCTCGAAGTATCCCCGTTGCCTAGCATAGGAGTACTGATACGGGACGACGAAGAGGGAGCGTCTCAGAAGAATGACATCAAGGACATCATTGCGAAACTGGATTGCAGTTTTCCACTTGAAAGCATTGAACTGCACTCTACTGTAACAGCCGACAGGTGTGCATCTTAGGACGAAAGGAAGATCTGTACCTGACTTGCCCTCAGTCATACATTGTGGCAGACCGTGGGGGGATGGATACACACGGGTGATCACAGTTTTATCGGACTCGCGCATGTGCACGTATGGAGAGGGGAATATCCCCACATCACACCGTCGGACTGCTGCTGTCAATGTCTTCGTCGCGCTCATCATGTGCACTCTTCTTTCTTGACCAAGATCTGCTCAGAGCGTTGTTCGGTAGATATTAGGCAGGGGTGAGCTCGTGCCTCTGGTTGCGGGTTCTCCACCGGCACCACCGCCCGCCTAGCTCAATCGGATAGAGCGTCAGACTCTTACGCTATGCGATCTGAAGGCTGCGAGTTCGACCCTCGCGGTGGGCTGATCGTTTTACGTGCCAACCTAGTTAACCCATCGACGTGTTGGTTTTTTTTGCTCAGCACTTAGAGTGATGCACCTCGATCCACCATCGATAATGATCGATAACCGTGGCTTTGAGGTTTACCCTTCTGCCCAGGTCCGACGGTCGATTCGAAGCGTGGCAGTCACCCTCCGCCCCGTGTCCTAATTAGCCAGTGCCCAGCAGCCAAAAACCCCATGACATTCCGCCCTACACACGGCCCGGCACCAGATGCCGCAACACGCGCACATCTCTCGCCATCCACTTCAAAACACCCAAAGAAACCCTAGGATTGCCCCATGAAGAACCTTACAGTGAGAAATATACAACTACAGCCGCGACGAGACCATGTGCATGTACGAGTGTATGTACCGTGTAGTCGCATGGACCACAACCTATCGGAATACAGTATCAGTCACCCTAACGACGACAGAAACAACGTGGAAGCTCTACGCCGTGGTATTACCAGGGTCAGAGTTCGAATCAACTGTCGTGACAGTCGGCGTCGTTGCGATGTAAACAAGGGATGAGATGCAAATATCAATGAGCGTAGCCACGTAGAGGTGTGGTGATGCATGATGAGTTCAAGTGAATGAAAACCTATGAGCCGGAGATGAGGCCAAATCATGTTGTTGCATAACCAAGGACCTAGACCTGCGAGGAACCCATCAAACAGAAATGCCGAGAGAAGACACAGGATAGATGAGGGGAACATTTGGCACGAAACTGCCCACAAACGCAACAGATGCATCCCATGCGACGCTCTTTCCTTCAAAACCGCAACTCCGCTGGTTCCCAAACCTCCGGGAAAGCGTACCACATCGCCGGAAACTGGCAGAGTCGGGTCTCACCCTCCTCGCGTCCGCAAATCGCGTAATCAAGCCAAGCGTCTTGATACCGGTGCGTGCCCGTCCTCTTGCGATACTCGAACCCCACTTTTCTAAGCGACTTGAGTCCACGTGCAAAGAACGCTGCGCATTCTTCGCGTACGAGGCGCCACGATTCCAAGTCGTCTATTTCGTCATATTCAGGAAATTGCATGCAGAGACGTAGGTCGCGCAGAGACGACAGGGGAGATAGAGCGTCTAGAAACTCCTGCTGTGTGCGATGAAGGATGAAAGCAACGTTTCCAGGGTCAGCTTCCTGTTCATGATCGCCGCAATCAAAATAAGACGTGGCGGGCATCCCAGGATAAAACGGGTGCACGTCGGTAACGAGGGAGGACAAGGAGGAAGAAAGAGCGGACATACACAGGAAGACACAGACTTGCCATCGTGGTATCCACACCGCTCAATTTCGAGGATTTCCAGTTGAGGACAACGAACAGAAATCAAATAACATATCGCCGGCGTCAGTTTGTCTTCGATGATGATACGCAGGTGCTTCAGTGGGCAATTACTTGCGCCGATATCCGCGAGCACGTGTTCGACTTCAGGTTGTGAGAGCGCAATGGGCCACCGAGGAAGATCAACCAGAGCCAAAATGGCTAAACGCTCGAGGTTCGTCATGTAATTAAATATGCCTTTCAGACAGCAGGCATTCGAGAGGGCGAAACTGGTGAGGGATGCGAGCTTGGCTAGATTTTCAGGCTCGGCGAGGGCGTGTGGATCGAGTAAACGGAACTCTTGCGATTTTGATTGAGGAAAAAGCAGTCGGAAATCTCGCAAAACAGGCATCTTCCGTAACACGTCGAAGAGGCGAGGATTGTGGTAGCTCGCAGCGGGGTTCGCACCCATATGAAATGAGAGATTCAAGTGTGGGTTCGGGATACGGCCATGCAGGACGAACGTCGACAGCGTCGGCCAGTTGATAGTGGCGAGTCCGGTGAATGCAGTCAAGTCACCCGACAGCTCCAAGTGGGTGAGCGTAGGTGCGTGCTGGCGCAAAAAGACCGCGGAGGATCGTAATTCCCTGTATCCACGGAGGTTGGCCTGGGCTCTGTATTTTCTCCTCCAGTCTCTCATGAAGTACGTGATCTCAGCAAACTTTGGATCCGTTGGACCGTCGCCGATACGTAGGGTTTGGCCGACGGGGATGAGATTGACCCGGCGCAGCGACGCGGGGAAGAATTGCATAAGGCTTTGATCGATTGGGGTGTCGATCAGCGTAAAGGAGGTGAGGGACCGGCACTGGCCAAGTGCCTCATAGAGTGCCTGAGGAGGGAGGAACGGGGTGCTCAACGTGACTTTATTGAGTTTGGGCATGCGGGTGACGGCGTGGATAGCCAGGTCGATATGATACGGACAGTAAATTCCTTCGCGATCCAGATAGCCGTAGCGGATGCGACCTGGTTCTGTCCATTCGTCGTGCCAGTCGAGGCGGAAATGCCTTTCGAGAGGATGATGAGAGGGCAAAGGACGAACGGACAGGGAGAGCACGGACCTGATATAGGGCCACAATGACTGGGGGTAGAAAACGAGACCACGGTGTTTGTCTGCCTTGGATTTGTGGGGCCACCGGACCTCAGCGAAGAGAAAGGGGAGACACGCCTCGCGGACGTGGCGGGAGGTGCTGGCAAGATTGAGAAGGGAGGGCGAGACGGAACCGAGATCCTTGCCCGTCGGGAGGAGCTGGCCGATGACTATGTGGAATATGTCTGCGTTTAAAGACATGGGAGAGCCGTCTTGTGCAGGGGGGCCTGAAATGAAGAGAGAATCCTGCGACTCGTGCAGGGTGGATGCGGGACCCAGGGGCGAGGGCCGGGAAAGGCGAGGAGAGAGCTGGGTGTGGGTTGCAAGTAACGTACGACGATAATAAGGCAGTCCAGGAGGAGCACCAAGGGCACATCAGAGGGGAGTCGCGTTGCACTGTAGATCAATCCAATTCACAGGCTCTGGCCCGACCGAGACCGCTCTGGCCGCACCGAAACACAACACGCTCCGTACATAACCTCGCCTCGTGTCCTCGCGATACAACAGGGCCGTCTCACTGCGATGCAGACGCATACTTCTCCGTCCACTCCCGGCTCACCCTCTGCGCATCCCTTTCGTTCTCCTTGTAGTGCTTCGCAACGTCTGTCGCGAGTGGATCGTCCGGATTCGGCGCACTCAGCAGCGCCTGTATCGACAGCAGCACCGTCCGAATCTGAAGTGCCGGCGACCATTTGTCTGACCCAACACCCGTCAACCCTGCCCGCCATACCATACACAGCACCCACCTTTCAGGATGTCGAGACAGATCCGCCCGAGTTTATCTATGCCACAGCACACACCCCAAGCGCACAAGTCGCCATCGGCCATTATGTGAGCATGCGGAAAATAAGACGCCACACGTCCTCCTCTTGGCAGCCCAGCACATGCACACATCTGTGGCGGCAGAGGGGGAACTCACCGATATTGGGGTGGTATATCTTTGTCAGGAACCGTACTTTGGGGGGACTCATCGGATACTCTTCGGGAAGGAAAAGTTCGAGATGGAATACGCCCTCTATCCAGCGGCAAGTTTTTTTTTTTTTGCATGTCGTTGAGTACATGTCATTGGGCGCGAGATACCGCGACTCACGTTGGAAGGGACTCCCATCAGGTCCTCGGATGGTCACATCAAAGTAGCGCAGGTTGTCTTCGTGCGGTGCAGCCGTAATCCCCGGGGCAGGGTCTGCGACGAGGCGCTCAGTCTCCTAGACAGTTCATTCAATCAAACGCAGGTGCACGAGGTCAGCGGTGCGAGTGGCACGTCTTCGACCTGCCGACGATAATTACCTTGATGATGCGCTAGATCGCCACCCACAGACATCAGCTCGCCATAATACCACACAGAAGGTAGTCCATGCCTTTGGCAAAGCCATATCTACGGTTCAAACGAGTGTCGTGAGCGACAGATGTACTCGATAGTCAAGCGGAACTGGCAGATGCCCACGGACCCTTCCGAATGCCGACAATCATAGTCATTCATATTCCCACGCGTGCTAATCACCAGCCAACCATGTCGCGCAATGTCGACAACAACGTAGGTCGAGGGGGAACAGTCTGGAATACACCATCCTAATTCCCTCCTCTGATCGGCAGAACAGCGATGACTGGGTCAAGCTCGTCAGCTCCGACGGTTACTCTTTCCTCATCAAACGTAGCGTCGCGATGATGAGCGGAACGCTCAAGAACATGCTTAGCGTTGACAGTTGAATTGCTTCCTATTTCATGCCAAGTACACTGGTCTTCTGATATTCGTCGTATTTGTCTCTTTGGTTCCATTCCTTCATACGACTGGAAAACCATCGAACAGGTAGCTTCAAAGAAGCTTTGGCCAACACCTGTCCAATCAGTGAACGGTGAGTGGCACTGCTCTTTCTTGATGTCCGAAATCGTCTCACGGTGCTGCTTTTTACCCTTCCCTTGTGGTCCGTTGGTGTCCGCTGCCCATCGCAGGGCGCCCGTCGTCGAGAAAGTCTGTGAATACATGTCCTTCAAGGCGCATTATGAGGGCGCAGGAGCGAAAGAGGAAATTACCGTCGATGAATTCGCAGGGCGCATTCCACCCGAAGTTGCCCTCGAACTGTAAGTACTACGCGACCGACTTACCCGGAACGTTCTAGCGCTGATCCTTTTTTTTTTTTGTTTCCAATATCAATCCCCTCTTTTGTTCCATTCATTGCAATCTAGACTCCTGGCTGCGGACTACCTGGAAGGTAAATCGTGTTTGCATTCGGGCTGCGGTTTTCAAACTTTAGTGTACAGTGGTATGCTGACGCTTTGTGCCTTTTGTACAGTATAAGCGGCGCGCTTGAAATGTACTAGCCACCGTTGTAGGCATGGCTCGCGCACCAAACTGCTGGGTCTGGTGCCCTTGGTGCCCTCGGTGGTATTATTATTTGCCTAGGGTGTGGTGTCTGGTCGGACGGCGCAGAGTACGAGTCCTCTTTTTTTTTGAAAAAAAGCCTTCCATCCGCACTTTGCATGGGAGTGGCTGCACACAACACTGTTTGCTGAACGCAGTATGATCCCACTGAATCAAAACCTGGTTGCATTCCTTGCCCACGAATTCTCTTCTGCAGCCTGCTACAACCTCAAAACGCTTCATGAGTTGCTTGAATCCATTCTCTGCCTCTACCCAGTGAATGCATGCAACTCAATGAATGACCGGGTCTGCCAGCGAGCCGTCGGAACCGAGTATACACAGAATGATGGATTGGTGATAAGCGATATCTGTATTCAATGCTATTCAATAGGTTACTTAATGTGATGGCATCATGAGCTGGTCTTCATCAAACGCGTACGTCCTGAACTCGACACTGCTCTAGCAAAAAAGGGGGGATTGGCCTTCATGCTGGCGCCTGCGTGGTCCAGACCAGCGATAGGTACGCTAACAACACTGACCAGATGGTGGTTCTGCTCTTGCGATAGGATGGGTGCGATGTTACGATGCTGGCTACCGAAGAAAAATATCACCTCGCAAAGTCGCGTATCCAGCGAAACTTGTTCGATTTGCCTTTAGGGACGTGACGCAACCCGTTCCGTTCCCTCAGCGTGTTCAGCTACTCTTGTGGTTAGAGCGAGCTCAGCTCTTCGCCGGAAAGAAACGGGCGATGCGTATAGTAATTCTAGCGGGAAACTATGGGCGAGGACGTCAATTGGGGTGCAATCTCCTCGTGCTGCAGGTCATTCAGATGGCTCATTGATGGACGGCGTAGCATCATGAACAGTGGTCTTCATCAAGGCGTACGTCCTGAGCTTAGTTCAATAACCTACTTCCGGGGAAAGGTGGAGTATCTTTCAACTGCAGAGCTCGCGCCGTCCAGACGAGTGAGTCACGGCGTATGCAAACCACACTGACCACAGTGGATAAATATCTACCGTAGGATGGGCGGTCTGTCAATGGAACGAGGACCACATACCGGCCTGTCAAGGCTAGTAGCACCGCACAGTATAACGAGCTGGAAGCGCACACAACTTGATCCACCCGCCGTCATCTGTTCGAATAATGATGCATATGCAACACGGACTCTGACGTTTCTCCCGATTTCGTCGAATATGTGTATCAGTCGAACTGACGAGGGACCAAGTTCAATGGATATCCTGCGACGGTAGATCTGTGAGCTTTTCAGTGCTGGTGGTGGATTGCGTAATGAATCTTACTATCAAAGAGGATGCATCTTGCTAGCAAGGTAGATTTTACTCGTAAGTAAATCTCGTACGTCGCTTAACTTTCGCTCGCCGGACTACGCATATTGGTTTGGTCGAGTCCATGAGCCTAATGAAATAGGCGGCTCCAGTTGCATTCTAGAACGACGACGACGAACAACTCGCGATCTACCACCTTGTTCATGTACGTTGTCCTGTTGCAGACCCTCATCGCATGCTGGTGTGGCGAAAGCATGTTGCATGAGCCTTGGGCGAGTCGAAGTCGGGCACATGCCTTGGATGTCCACTAAACAGGATGCAAACAGTTGTGCCCAGGAGGGTGTGGATATCAGACTTTTCGACTCAGTTCGGCAGGTCAGGTCAATGCGCGTTTGCTACGTTGTCTGTAGGATCTCACCCTGTTCGTCCTTCCCTTGGTAGTTTCGTGGATAATACCAGACGTGTATCCGCGAGTAGGACGGTCTGCCTCGCAAGCCCAGAACTCGATGGCTGGGACCCCTCCTCTAGGCGAAACCTCACACGGCTGGAACAAGGCGCAGCAATACAGTACACAGACGAGTGCTACCTGATTGGTTCGCTCGTACCAGCACGTCTTGTAGTAGTACAATGCAGACGCACCCTTGCAAAATTCCTTCTACTCATGCTTTCTTACATGCTTCATCCGCGCAGCGTACCGATCGCCTACTCAGCGGTCTCTCGCACTTTCCACGAGGTTGGCAGCTGCCAAGTTCTCCTCAAGGTACTGCTCGTGTGCGTTCCTTTCGCCATGCACGACAAGTATTCAAACTTTCATTTTGGCACACACCTGGACTTTCTTCGTCCCAGGAATGGGGAAGACGTCTTCCCCCTGTGCGAGGATCCATGCGAGCGCCACTTGCCCCGCCGTTGCTTCGCGAAGTTTGCCAATCTTCTCGAGGGCCTCTGCCAATGTCAAGACCTTGGGTAAGTTTTCCTCGAGTACCTGACCATCGATCATGCGACACGAGGGAACGTTCTTGTTCAGCAGATTCTCAAGTTGACGTCGGTGTGCAGCTGATGGATGCCTCGCCTGTAATCTCCCTCTTCGAGGTCGTCGGGTGATTTCTGACTCGTAATCCCAGTCGACGCTCCACCAAAGGTTGCAACGTCCGAATGCACTCACATATCTACCCGTCAACAACCCCCTTCCAAGTGGCGAATAGGCGATGGGATGACTATGGGACGGTAGCACGCACTCGACGAGCTTGGCCATAGCACCGACTGTCTCCTACATGCGGGGACGCAGGAACGCAGACGTCTCAGCTCCGTGTTGGCTATCAATGCATTCCCCTTGCTTACTTCGATGGACACCTCAGGGTCAGGGCTGTGTGACGCACGCATACAATCCAGTTCCAACAGTCAGCACCGCGGCCCGCGCACCATCGACCGAAGAGGAGGCGAACTCACCGATGAAGATAGTACAGATTCACAAAGGCCACCCCCAGATGTTCAAGGGACTTGTTGAACGAATCCTGAACGTTCTTGGCAGACCCGTCCACGCCGTGCTTGGTAGGTCTGTCGTAGACCATGCAAAACTTGGTAGCGAGGAAGATCTGGTCGCGTTGCCAGTCGTTTTGAACCTGAGGGGTGAGTTGAATGAGACGGAATCTGTCGGGTGAGGTGTCTGCGCGTGTGCTCACCATTTCCCAATCAGTTCCCCGCTGTCGCCGTAGATGTTGGCAGTACCCCAGAAGGTGCAACCGCGGTTGAAAGCGGTGTCCAGCACCTGTGAGATCAGGATGAGTGATTTCCGCATGGGACTTGATGTGTTGATGCGAATCGCGCGACCTTGAACCGTTCTTCGTCTGGGCCAACAGTGCCATAGAAGGCGGGAATGCCCGTGGCACCGAAGCCGATGGCAGACACTGGAACGTTGTCTTTACCGACCTTGCGAGTGGGATGGGTCATTGCGTACTGCGGGAGCATTCAGGCTCTCGCACCCAACGCTTACGGAAGTTCATACAAAAGGCCGATTGATACAACAAATCATATCAGTAGAACAGAACAAAACATATCCAGCACGCACATGCGCAAGTCCCATCATCTCCCTCTAGGTACCCCCTCACGCAGTCTCATACCTCTTCAATGGCATCGGCCTCCCCGTTACATTCCTCCTCTGTGCCACCCTCTCCGCGATCCTCTCCACCATGTCCAGCTCATCGTCCAGCTCATCCTCCTCTTCAAGCGTCTTGCGGATGAGCTCTTCCATGCTGAGTCCACCGACGTCGCCCAAGCCGTGGCGGCGCATGCTGGGGGCGGGGATGACGGGGAAGTCGGTTTTGTCGGTGGGCTGGAACATTGGGAGGCGCTCGTTGACGAGGTCCGAACGGCGGCTGGTGGGCGTGTAAGTAGGCCCGGTAGTGTCGCAGCGAAGTCAGAGCACCATACGCATACCAGGGAACATCATCGGCGGCGTCAGTCCAAAGAAACACAGAGAACGAGAGAATCCACTGACGCATCTGCAAAGCTCCGAATGTAGTGTCGGATCTGTGTACCATGTGCGGTAAGCATGTCGGGACCTCTGCGGTCCTCGATGGGGAAGGCGGACAGCTCGGACGCGTTTTCGGCTTCCTCTCTGCAAGAAAAAGCGAGTGGCGTCAACAGTCAGTAGGACATCGAGAAGCGGTAAGGTGTCCATAGTCAACGAGTCGTTGACATAGGTCCACTGATACCCGGACCCGTCCACCCAATGTCCCATACCACGATAACGCGGAGGCACAACCACCTAACAACGGAACTCCGAACTGCATTCGCAACGCACCTCAGAAGCTGGAACACCCTCTGCATCTTCCCGACTGCCAAAATCTTGTTCTTGATCTGCTGTCTTCCCGCTGCGAGTTCTGAAGGAGGCAACGCGAGATCGACGGCGTGGCCATCGTCGTCCTCGTCTGCGTCTTCGAGCTCTTCTGGGCTACAAGTCGCGAGGATCGCGAGGAGCATCTCCGTGACTGGTAGTATTCGCGCATGGACCAGGTTGTGAGCCGTACACACGACGCGAAACAGAAACGGAAAGAAAAAGTTGAAAAGTGGAAAGCGACGTACTCTTCGCGCCGACGAACGGTAAACTCCACGTGAATCCATCCATGAAATTCGGTAGCCAATATGGATGACTACTCGAGTTGAACTGCCTGATTGTGATGTTCTTGTTTGCGTACTTGATGACGGCGCCGCGATTGTGGTAAACGTCCAGATAGTTGGGTGCGCTGAAGACGGTGATGACGGAAGGGAACCTTTTGGTCTTGGTTTTGCGGTACATCATGTACCTGGGGAGTGGATGACGGGTGAGGGGAATAGAGAAGGGAGGAGAACTTACCCGGCGTCTTGAGCCTCGTGCCCTCGCACGACTCCAAGGAGGCCGTTCCGCTCGAGGAACTTGCACGCTGCCTCATACCTTTCGCAACGCCACACTGTTCGTCGTACAGACACCAACTCGAGGAATGAGACGCTTACGTGAAAAAGTACGAACAGCCCCTCGTCGCATTATGCTCGAACGCCGTGCCGGGGGGCAAAGGAGGACCATGCGCGGAAGGCTCCTGCTCGTACCCAAAGTTCACAACAGGGTCTGACCATAGCAGATCACACAGCAACCCGCTAGATCCGGGCTCTTGGAAGCGGTCAAGCTGTGCATACATTCGTCGATCAGACGCCTTTCTACGACTGACGGTGGAAAACGCACCCGTCGGACGTCGTCCAGGGTAATGAGTTCGGGGGAAAGGCCCCCATGAACACAGAAGAAGCGATTGTCGACGAGTGCGGCGACGGGTAGGGCATTGAAGGATTCTAGGCATGCATCGTAGACGGCTTGAGAGTACTTGTGGAGGCCTGTGCCACGAAATAAGACACGGGTCACGTTGAGCTGGTGCGAACCCAGGGCCCTCGGCGAGAACGTGCGTACATTCACGCCTAAATGTGAAATATTCTGTCAGATGTCGGCATTCGTGGTTGCCGCGAAGGAGGGTGATTTCTTTCGGCCGCTGTATCTTGAGCGCGTAGAGGTACAACAGGCACTGAGGGGATGAAGGGTGTGTTTTTGTTAGTCGTCGTCGTAGACAGATCGAAGAGACACACTTCGATGCCAAAGTTTCCGCGATCGACGTAATCACCGAGGAACAAATAAGAGCTGTCCGAAAAACTACCTCCGATCTCGAAGAGCTTCATGAGGTCGTACTGTGATGAAAATGACGAGTCGAGGGATCAGCGCATCGACGCGTTGTTTGAATGGTGTTGACGGACTCACGTATTGTCCATGGATATCACCACATACTGCGCGCGCCCAGTTACTCGCACCGACAATGGCAAGGACGGGGACTCACTTGTGACAGGACTCTCCACATTCACTAGATTCGGCTCGCGCGATAAGATGGCTGTTGCTCTGGAGAGGATGTACAGGGCCTGTTTCTCCGTGAGCCTCGCTTCGTTGAAGAAATGCTGCTTCATGAAGTCCACATTGGGCACCATATGACGGTCGCTGGGCGGGCCGTACTCCCTGATGAAGAGCTGGTCGTCGGTTGGCCTCCAGGCGACAGGCTGTGGAACCTGCACAGAGGAATGCAACAGAGGAGGTGTCAATCACACTGCGACGACCTGTTGTGTCGACAGCGAGGGCCATGAGAGACTGACATTGGGCATTGCTCGTTCTTTTATACTTACTCCGGTGCTCCATTGGACGACACCGCCCGGGAAGACGGGGTCGTGGTCCTGCTCGACGGCGGCGCCGTGGTAGTACTCCTGGTTGGATGCCATGCACACCGGGCTTGTCTGCGGGGCGGCCACCGTCGACCGTAATGAGTCAGTCATGTGGGAGAATTTTCAGTTCCACCATGTTGCTGACTCGACTGTCCGTGGCCGCGAAAGCCGCCGCCGCCGTCGCTGGTCGTCGCCAAGCTGCGCTCGTTGCCGTCCGTGGCAGCGTCAAGGCCAGGTCCATCCAGTCTGTCGCGCAGACCGACAGAGTCAGTGCTCCTCGCCCCGTCCCCCATCGTGCTGACGTGCATGCAGGACACAATCACCCGGCTCCTCTACTCTCTCGGTACGAAACGTGAAGTCGAGCGTCACCTCCGCATCTTCTCCTCCTCCTCGCACCCCTCCCAACCCGCAAAGTTTGCCGTCATCAAGATTGGCGGCGCGGTCCTCGACGACCTCGACGAGCTCGCACTCAGCCTCAGCTTCCTCTTCCGCGTGGGTCTCTATCCTGTCGTCCTCCATGGCGCTGGTCCGCAGATGAACGACATTCTTGAGAGCGAGGGCGTCCAGCCAGAGTATATCGATGGTATCCGGGTTACTGGTACGTCTCGTCCGATACAACGCGCAGCTCATCTTCTCAACTCACGCCCTTCGTAGACGCAAAAACCCTCCAAGTCGCTCGGCGGGTCTTCCTGGACGAAAATCTCAAACTCGTTGCCGCACTCGAGAAGCTCGGTACCCGCGCCCGTCCTATCACCTCTGGTGTTTTCACCGCCACCCCTCTTGATTCCCAAAAGTACGGACTCGTCGGTAAGATCACCCGAGTCGACAAGCGGCCTCTCGAAGCGTCCATCCGTGCCGGCGCCTTGCCGATCCTATGCAGTCTCGCTGAGAGCAACGACGGTCAGATTCTGAATGTCAACGCAGACGTTGCTGCAGGAGAACTTGCCAAGGAGCTCGAACCCATGAAAATCGTATTCATAAATGAAAAAGGCGGTCTGTTTCACGGCGTTACAGGCGAAAAGCTGGACGTCATCAACCTGGATGAGGTGCGTCTCGCCTTTGTGATCTTCCTCTGGATATTGATATTCTAACCATCCTCGGGCAGGAATATGACCAGCTTATGAAGGAACCCTGGGTCAAATATGGTACAAAGCTCAAGTTGCGCGAGTTCAAGGAACTCTTGGATGTCCTCCCTCGCTCCTCCTCTGTTGCAGTCATCTCTGCCGCTAATCTTCAACGAGAACTCTTTACTGATTCTGGTGCTGGCACACTCATCCGTCGGGGATACAAGCTCCTCAAACACCAAAATTTGGCAAGCATCGGCAAAGATCGACTCCGCCAGGTTATCTGTGAGCGCAACGAAGGTATCCGCGCAGGCAAGGAAAGCGTCGCAGGTGTCCTCTCCGCTCTCGAGAGTGCTAAACCGGGAGAGTGGACGATCTACGCTGACGAACCTCTCGATGCTGTCGCCATCGTTTCCCACCCTGAGGGCGAGACACCGGTGCTGACGAATCTCCTCGCGTCTCGCTCTGGCGTGCTCAATGGTGTGCTCGATAACGTGTGGAATGCGGTGAAAAAGGAACATAGACAGCTCGTATGGACCGCGTCCATCTCTCCCCCCACCTCACCCTCCCCTTCGACGGTTCCTCACCCTGCTCAAGGTGAAGAGATGATGGATCGTTCCTGGCATTTCGATCGCGCGGATGGGTCCTTCACGCGTTCTGGCCGCTCCTTGTTCTGGTACGGCATCAGCGATGTGAGCGAAGTGGAAAAGGTCGTCAAGAGTCTTGAGCAGAGCGGACGGGTGGGACGAGCTTACCTCCCCGTCGGACTTGCGAGAGCGCAATTGGGTGGGACCAGGGGCTACGCTACGTTGGCGCGGAGGCGTGGAGTTCCTCGCGGGAGTCGAGGCTATGCCACCCATGCACCCGCGCCTTCCACGCAGCCGAAGCGTGTTGCACTCATCGGAGCACGCGGATACACCGGACAAGCGCTGACTTCGCTGTTGAATACACATCCGTACCTCTCCCTCACCCATGTCTCCTCTCGTGTCCTCGAAGGACACCCACTCGAAGGCTACACCAAGTCGCCTATCGTGCACACCAACCTCTCCGCCGAGGATGTTGAGCGGATGGAGAAGCAAGGCGAGGTCGACGCATGGGTGATGGCGCTGCCCAACGGTGTGTGCAAGCCGTTCGTGGATGCTGTCGAGAGGGGCTTGAAGGAGAGGCAGGGAGAGGGCAGTGTGGTATTGGACTTGAGCGCGGACTATAGGTTCGAGGAAGGATGGACATATGGATTACCTGGTGAGGGTCGTTTTCTTCTCTTGCTTTGTAAAGAGTGACGTGGAATCTGTAATGACATGTCTTTTTTTTTTTCTCTTGTTGCTCGCGTACCTTGGACCTCGCGGACGCGCTCAGAGCTGTACGGCCGACCCGACATTCGCGCCTCCAAGCGGATCTCGAACCCGGGCTGCTACGCCACCTCCACACAATTGCTCATCGCGCCTCTCCTGCGATACCTTGCTCCACCTGCCTGGCCCACCGTATTCGGTGTCTCCGGGTACAGCGGTGCCGGGACAGTCACTCAACCAACCGAACCCGGCGCTCGCCCAGTGACGCTGCCAAAAGTGACGCCCGAAAGCCTCCATGGTGGCGTCCGCCCATACTCACTCACTGACCATATCCACGAGCGTGAGGCAGCGTGGCATCTCTCCAAGCTCCTGCCCGCCCATGCCCCGTCCACCGCCTCGACTTCGACCTCGCAGCCACGTATGCAGCTCGCCTTCATCCCGACTGTTGCCCCCTTCTTCAGTGGGATCCTCAGCACGCTCTCCTTCCCGCTGTCCACGCTCAGCGCCAGCGCGAGAGACATAGCCTTGCTCTACGCCTCGTACTACTCCGGCGAGCGACTCGTGCGCGTTCAACAGGGCATACCGGCGCTGGGAGACGTGCAAGGTCGGCACGGCTGGGTCGTCGGCGGGGTGCAGGTGCACAGCGGGATGGAGCGGGCGGTCGTGGTGGGTGGGTTGGACAATTTGTTGAAGGGGGCTGCGACGCAGTGTTTGCAGGTGCGTTTCCCCTGTGGGGTGTTCTGTTTTGGGAAGGCGGACTCGCGCTGATGACGCTTAATTTCTTTGGGACAGAATTTGAACCTGGCGCTTGGGTATGACGAGTATGCGGGTATTCCGGTGGAGAGGGAGGGGGAGGGTGCTTAGATCGTGCGTGTGCGTGTTGTGAGTCCCTCGCGCGATGAACAGAGTATGCTGTAAGTCAATATTGTAGCCTTGTCACTCGTTAAAACGAATGCATGTCGGTGCAGCACTCAGGCATCTCACTAGAAGCCATAGATGCTAGAAACGCGTAGGGCAAGCACGTTGTCGAGTCAAAGCGTGCGGGAACGAAGTGTAAGAGCGGCAGCACGATACGAAGATGGCTCCGGACGGAGGAGGCGCTCCAAATGGATCTTGGTGAACTATCTGACAATTCGATCACTTGTCAGAGTGGCGAGGGTGCTGCCTACCTAATAGCCCATCACTGGTTCGTCTTTGATCCTGAACCTGCTGATGATCCAGTGAAGATGCTCGCGAATTGGACACGTTCGCCATCTGTCGGGATCTCATCACATCGACATCTGTCCTGTGGTACAAACGATACACAAGCGTGACGATGAGGAGGAGGTTACAGATTATGAGGGCGAGGTCCGCCTGGAATGACGATCGGAATGGGGTAAGCTAACGTCTGAAGGCGCTAGACGAGGTACGACGAGTCTCAGCCGATGGAGACAACGCTGAGGTACTACGTGATGAGCGACGGGACGAGTGACTGTAGCGTGATGGATGAACGAGAATATATGCGCATCAGAACATAAGCCTGAAGGCAATCAATCATATATCACTTGAGGAATATTTCTAGCCGAGAGGTGACCGGAGTCTTGTGTGACTGGGGTTTGTTCTTTTTTTTTGGACAAGCGATTTTATTATGTACCTGGGGCGCGGTTCGGTCGGGGTTGCGTGACCCAACCGTCCCGAGATGGAAAGTGACCCCCGAAATGGAAGGCCCACCCCCCCACGGCCGGGGTTCGCCGGGCTGTGCCACGGTCGTAC
>JBBPOI010000054.1:0-38462 GCA_038091355.1 Phylloboletellus chloephorus | reverse complement strand
CTCAGTCCCGCCCCACACAGAACCCACAAATCGCTCGCCATCGTCCCCATCGCCCCCGGATCAGAGCCTCATCTCCTTCCCCTCCCCAGCGCGGGCGATGCGTTCTGGCTCGACTCCCGCACCATCGCCCTCGTCGTCGAGTCAGGTGCTGGCAGCGACATCAAGCAGGAGCTGTTCGCCATTCCAGTCACATTCACCAACGGCGCCGTCACTCCCGGCGAGTCTCTGTCCGTCGGATCCTTCCCCGTCACCACCGCCGCCGACTTCCGCTACTCCCACTCTGCCGCCATCCTCGTCTTCTCCGCCTCCGTCCACCCGGATGGAGATCTGAAGGCGGTCAAGGACAACGACGAAAAGTACCAAGACCGCGGCAATTCCGCTTTGGTCTACGACAGCACCTTTGACCGCCACTGGGACACTTGGGCCGGTCCCAAGCACAAGTCGCTCTTCACCGTGCCCCTCTACAAGGATAATGGAAATTTCGTCTTGGGAGACAACTTCACCAATGCTCTCAAAGACACTGTTCTTGTATGTCCCTTGTCGCAATGCACCGATTTCTCACCCGTCTCTCGTTCCAGAGCTCTCCCGTCGAACCTTTCGGCGGAACAGACGATTTCGACATCTCAGACAGCCAGATCATCTTCACCGCAAAGGACCCTAAGCTTCCAAAGGCCATTCATACGAAACAGAACGTGCGGCTGCTTTTTGTACCTCTGTCCCTTTCCTGACTCCCCCGTAGATATACCTCGTTGATTTTGACGGATCCAACCTCGTGGAGCTCACCTCTGGCGTCCACGGTGCCACTCATGCCCCAGCATTCAATCGTCAGGGTAACAAGGTCGCTTGGCTTCAGCTTGATGAGGACGGTCACGAGTCCGACAGGTCGGTTGTCTTGATCTTTTCCACTAGCCAGTCTGATGGGCGATCCAGGGCCAAGATCGTCATTCACGACCTCGCCAAAGGCATCAGCTTCACCGTCACCCAAGACTGGGACCGCTCTCCAAGTTCTTTAGCGGTATGTCGCAGTGCTCGAGTTCCTGGTAATTTCAACAAAAACGATACGCCTCTAGTTCTCGGAAAGTGGCGACTTTATCTATATCACCGCTGAGGACATAGCCAGAGTGAAAATATTCACCCTCCCAATCCCTCCAACCCCAGCCGAATCCACTGCACACCCCCCCCTCTCCCCGCCCTACAATACCCCCATTGCACTGACCGATACACACGCTGCTTCGGGCTTGCAAGTGCTTTCCAACGGTCGTCTCCTCTTCGCTATGTCCTCGTTCACATCCCCCTCCGACGCATATATCCTCAGCAACCTTCACCGCGTCGAGGCGGATATCAAAAGCAATGCATCGGTTGCTGTTAAAGCGGAGCTTACCCAGATCACTCAATTCTCCGCCGCTTCCCTCCAGCGCAAATACCTACACCCTGGTGAAGAGTTCTGGTTCAAAGGCGCGTTGCAGGACATCCACGGATGGATCCTCACTCCTCCCGGCTACCAGTCCACGGACGTGAAAAAGTGGCCTGTCGTTTTGCTGATCCACGGCGGTTAGTCCCGTTACCCTGTGAAATGACACGAGATGGCTGATGACGGTTGGATTAGGCCCTGAGGGCTGCTGGACTGATTCTTGGTCGACTCGCTGGAATCCTAACGGTCAGTGATTGTTCACTGGCTACTATTACCCTAGAGTCCAATACCTGCCAGTCTTCGCAAACCAGGGTTATGTCGTCGTCGCAATCAACCCCACCGGATCCACTTCTTTCGGCCAGAGTGCGTGTACTCTGCTTCACACGTCTCCTTGGTCGTCTCAAATAAGTCCCTAGACCTGACCGAGGGAATTAAGCAAGACTGGGGAGGAAAGCCCTTTGTGGATCTCAAGAATGGCTGGAAATACGTCTTGGAAAACTACCCTCAGGTAACCACATCAGGACTCTCAAATTCATGTGTCCTCACGATGTTGACCAGATTGACCCTGACCGAGCAGTCGCTGCTGGTGGGAGCTACGGAGGTTACGCTATCAAGTATGCGACACTCACTTCTTCACCTATGTGCACTGACCAGCCGTCCTCAGTTGGATCCAGGGAAATCCTGAGTTTGGCTTTGGTTTCAAGGCCTTGATGTGCCACGATGGCGTGAGTCCTTCATTTATTTGCTGATCCTAGTGTCTGAGATCGCGCTAGGTCTTCGACACGACCTACACCGGCTATGCGACTGATGAGCTCTACTTCGTGCGTACACATCTCCGTCTAGTCTATCAGACACTTCTGATGTTGAACTAGTTCAACCACGAGTGGGGAGGACGTCCTTGGGAACCGAAATCCTTCGAACTGTCTCGCAAGTCCGATCTCGTCTCTCATCATCACGAGTCTCAACTCTGACCACGCACTAGGTACAGCCCCGCGTACACCGTGAGCAAATGGTCGACGCCTCAGCTGACCATTCATGGAAGCAAAGATTACCGCTTGCTCGAGGGCGAAGGTATTGCGGTATGGCACGCTTTGCAGCAGTACGTGTCCTAGTCTTCCAATTGGCGCGTGAGCTGACGACGACTCGCCCTGAATAGACTTGGGGTGCCTAGCCGACTGGTGATCTTCCCTGATGAAAACCACTGGGTGCTGAATCCTGGTAACAGCTTGAAGTGGCACCACGAAGTATTCAAGTGGTTCGACGAATACGTTGGCGAAAACCGTTGCGTCCGGGAGCGTAACTGAGTGGACAGTATACCAGAGAAATCCCTGTCGTAGAGCTTGGGCAATATCTTGTGCGAACCTAAGTCGCAAGGGTGAGATTACATTGCGCGTACACGTGCCATAGTGGAGGAAGAAAGATGCTAGAACATGTGCGAGATGGCACGATGGATAAGTCAGGAGAATAAATCAGAGTCCATGTCTAGAAAGGGTGTGCCCTTCAAGCATTCGAAGCGGTGGAGGGGCGACTCTTCTTTGTAGATGGCAGTACTTTTCGCTTCTTAGCCGTACTGGGGCGAGAGGGTGTCTTTGGAAACGAGACTGGTTTCGAAATACGTTTCATGCCGTAGACTTCTCTGCGATTTGTCTGTAGATGACAGTGAACAACTTGCAGAAATCTCACGCTCGAAGACTTGCTGACCTCAACCCCCATCAGCAGTTCATCATCACCATCTGAATGAGCCTCGAGGGCCTCTACATCGCTCTGTTTGGACCGCTGTCTGGCGTTGTCATGTTCCGACTCCTCATCGTCAACGTCGACGTAGGTGCGCTTCGTGGATGCTTTCCGCCTGACACGTGTAGCTGCCTTTGAGGTCTTTGGTGGAGGTGCAGAAACAGATGTAGGTGCAGAAGTTGAAGTTGCAGCGATATTGGAGGCCGATGTTGAAGCAAGTGTTTCCGGTCCCACGACCTCTCGATCAACGCTTTCTTCTTTCACCGGGACCTCTACGACAGCCTGGACGCGACGAATAAGTGTCTGGCGCGTGGCATTCGACGTCGAACCTGGTTTGGAGACAAAAGAGGCAGGTTCTTGTGCGGCTCGCTGGCGTGCACTGCGTTGGTTCTCAGATATTGGCGTTGGGAGTTGTAGGGTGGGTCCTGGGCGGGATCGAGTTGCGTTTAAGGTTGGCTTGGACATGGAGGATGCAGACTTCGAGGGGGGGTGTTCGTCGAAACCTGGGCTGAAGGAATCCTGACCGGATGGACGCTGCAGTCGAGTGGATGCCGATAGGTCGCTCATGGCGGAATACCTTAGCATGGGAGTATATGGTGCGGCCGATGTTTGACCATGCCCACCCTAGACAAGTGCTCTGGGAGTCTGACATACAATTCGAGCCGAGGGAACATACGGATACTAGTTGTTCTGCTACGAGCTCGTCTACCCGTTGAGCGAGTTTGGATCGCTCTTGCTCTACACGAATGAACTGTTCTTTCCAGCTGATGGCTTCCTGCCTTGATGTCTCCTCGAGGCGAAGACACTGATTTTTCCACTGAGTCGCTTCTTGGCGCAGTTGGGCGATATTCTCGAGATGGTGACTGATCTGGCGAAGAAAGATGATTAAAAGCGCGTCAGAGTCGAAGCAGAAGGCCGTACGGTCAGTTGCGCTTGGTCTACCTGGTGGTGCGAAAGTGTGAGGGATGAAAGACGTAGGATATGAGACAAGTGGCGCACTGCAGCTTTCCATACACCAGCCTCCTGCTTCCAAGCCTGCTCTTCGAGCCTGGAGGCGTGGAGGGCTTTGACGGCCTCATCGCGTTCTCTGCGAGCCTCGCGGACATCGGTGGCGGCTTGCGTGACATCTTCGCGGGCCTGCTCTTGCGCGGTGGTGAACTGGGAGCTGCGCTCAGTAGTTGTGAAGTGATGGTAAGATACGCGTACCGCAAGCGTTGTGGCCTTGTTGAAGGCGGCGAGCGCGTCGGTCAGAATTGAGGAGGGAGCGCTCATTGTGCTGGGAGGGGTCAACGCGTCTCGGTAATTCCCGACGTGATACCTCGCTACGCTGGGCATCGTCAAACATCGAGAGCTCGTCGACAGCCCCGACGTACAGTTAGGCCAGAAGCAGAATAGATAGCCAATGAATGTGCAGCCGGAATAGCGACCTACTTAGTACAACATCTACAACACTTTCGCACTCCCATTAGCACCGCTGCCCTTCTTAAACTTGCGCCCGGTTGCGAATAATATGCTGTCCAACAGCGAAGCTACTGTCAGCACCCCTCCAACAATCGCGCACGTCCTACAAAGGAGCTGCATTAGAAGGAACAAACCCAGAGATCAACGCTACGAACGAAGTAAGGAAATGCGCAAACGACTGCCTTGTTTCAGAGTGGACGACGAGAATGGGTGAAATCTCAAAGTTGAAGAACGCGCCTGTGCGAATGATCAGTTGCTTTTCATCACTACTTTTAGTCACGGACCTGGTGAACCCGCGACCCCGTGTTGTGTGTAAACCCCCCGTTTGTCCTCTTCTCCCGAGCCTCTCAACAAGTCACGCTCAAAGTGAGTTACACTGTATTGGTGCGCGTTGATCTGCGCGCAAAGTGAGCTCTCATTGCGATTATAAGAGATTCTACGCACAGATTTGCCGTCGAGAGTCCTGAATTGCGTCGAGACTACCTTGAGAAAATATTGGAACATGTACTGAGCCTTGGCGGTCTACAGATGCATCAAGTCAGCATGGGTTCGCAGACATGTTGCCAGTCAACAAACTTTAGCTTCATAACCGTCGAGAGGGTTTTCGTCAATACTCATACGTTTCCTCATTTCCTTTCCAATCTTGGACTTGGTTGGATTATACTCGTCATCAGCCATGAAGTAGAGCTCATCGATGATGTGAGAGAAGTCGTGGATGTTCTTGTCGTCCTTCAGGTATGGCACGAGGTCGTAGAATTGCCTAGAATTAGTTTGGTATGATCTGCCAGGCGATATGTTGATGTTGCCGATAACTTTGTTAACTCGAATGCGTCCAGAAATATTACAACCCTCCTCTGCCTGGTCCTTGAGTTTCTCTGACCACCCTTCTTGAACGCACTGGGAGGCGGCGGTCTGTTAACACTCGGAACTCTTGCCAGATAAACTCAACTGACCTGTTCGATGTCATCGGGGCTACTAAAGCTCCAACCCTTGTTCGTGTATGCCTGTCTGACATCCTCGCAACTATTGCAGCATCCACTCTCGGGCGCTACACCACCGTAGCATGAGCCACAGTACCCAGACCCGCGCTTCTCTGCCAATTTGTCAATCTCATTTCGCAGGTCCCCACCACGCTGTCCGGGTACGTCCACACCAGTCTTTGTGAGTCGTTTCTTTATAACGTTGTGGGAAATGTCACGCTGCTGCTCTCCAGAAATATCCATAACGTCGAGGCTGAGCACTGAGAACATTGCGTTTCGAAACAGAAGGAAAATACATCCATCAACGGAAAGGGGTATACAGCTCAGCACTTGCAGAAGGAAGATTCATGGGGTATCACTCACAGTAGCAAGGGACATGCGGGAACGTCACGTTTAGTTTCACGCTCAATTTCTGTCCACGACTTCGGTCAACGACAATTGAAGTATCGACTCCAACTCTTCTGTAGTCGAAGAACTCCATGGTCGTGAAAGCCAGTATAATACATGCTGAAATGAGTGTCACTAGGGATAGTATCGGGTGATGTGAGTCTGGGCATTCCGAGGAGACTGGGTTGGACGTACAGAGAGCGCCAGTACGCGTCTTCACTTTCACGTCTTCAGTGGTCTGGCAGTGGATGCATGGTAAGATAGACGGGTCAGGAGAAGGTGTAAAGTAATGGCTTACCTTGCCGAAGGCGTCAATGCCTTTGAAACCCGCTAGAAAGCCTTTCGCCATCGCACCAGTCCGAGGTCAGAAAGAGAAATCAAAAGCAAAGTGTGGAATGAGTCGCTGCCTTGCGAAATGAGAAGGGAGTATAACCTTCTGGACCACGTGACTAACTAGACGACGTGGCCGTTCCGAACAGCCAAGCTTAGTGGTCGGTCAATAAAAGCCAGTGGAAATATCACTGCTCTCGTGTTCCCCACAAACAATCCAGTGGCCCTGCGATAAAACCAAGTACGCTTTCTTCATAGACCTATCTTGTCCACACCCTGCTTCACCTTGCCGATCAAACTGCGCACACCATCTCTGATCCCTTCCGCCTGAACGCCAACATTGTCCGAGCTCGTCCTGTATACTCCCGAGCCACCCGGTCCACCAAGACTGACATTGACGCCGCCGAGATTAAGGTTTAGCGATGGTGCGTTTGATGATGATTCTGGAGGCGGCTCGTACACAGAGTTGGGGAAGGTCTGCGCGGCAACGCGAACCATCTCCAAGTAGCTGCTGGTGGTCAGTTAATGACAGCGGAAATTGATATGAACTACCTGGACGAGTTGTGAACGCACGTGCCGCCGAGCAACACTCGCGTGCCTGTTGAAGCAGAGTCCTGGTTCAACAATGCGATTGTTCTGGCCTCCTCGTACGTCGTCCCCCCGATCACGAATATAATGATATCCTGCGGCCTTGAGGGCAATCGTCAGTATAAGAAACTTAGCAAGTTCATGCAGCATACCGTTGCAGCCCAATATTCATTCCCGCGCCGTCAAGCAACGGATAACTAGTCTCTTTCAGACGCCCCTTGAACAAGTTTTCTAATGTTTGCGCGAGGTGTGGAGTGTGCTGAGTGTAGACATTTTCAACACCCTAATATAATGGTCAGTAGATGCTAGGGCAACATGAAAACGGTCTACCTTCAAGCCCTTCAACGCAGACCTGCCTTTGGCTAAGAGTGATTCCGTCGAAAACAAATCATCTTGCCGCTGATCAGAACCAGCAATATTCAAAAAGACATAAACAAGCTTCACGAAATGACTCGGTCAGTATGTAATCGAACGTGAACGAGAGAAGGGACGCACCCCTGCTTCCTCTCGTGATACTCCGTTGGAAAGCAAGAGGTTGATAAGTGTAGCTATGTTGTTCGTCTGCGTCTTTTGATACCGTAGCGCATAGAGAATAACAACTCGGAGCTTATTCCATGCGGGCACTATGTTATTTGAAACGAGAGCTTGGACAGTCTATACTCAAGCATGCGATTTGAGGTTCAAGTGGTTGTGGAAAGTTGTACGAACCTTGAAGTCACAGCCTGAATTTGTCGCAAGGCCTTGTTCTATCTCACCAACGTCCAGCAGATGATCCCTCTCAACCAACCGACTGAGTTCCCCGACCAGGGCGACATGCTTACTGACGTTTCCGCCAAGCTTTCTGAATTCGGGATATTCCTCAACAAACTGTTTCATGTCAGATATAGAGTTGATGGCCGAGGGAGATTGAGCTAGCGAACGCGATTGGTAAGACTGAACATAGCTTTTCAGTGAAGTACCAAGGTCGCCGAACGTCGCCAAGTAATGTGCTTGGAAGAATGGATCAGTGGAGGTTGTGAGAGTAATCTCCTATCAAATGTGTCAGACACAAGCGTAAGCAAATTCAACGGGAATGAACTCGCGGAAAGTTCAGGCCGAATACCGGGAACCATGCTGAGACTAACTCTTCCATTCTGGATGCCAAGAAGTTCATGTACCATAGCCTGATACGTCCATTGAGATAGCAGTGGCGTGACAGGGTCGTTTCTCCGATCAAGGATGAGTAGCAGCGGTGCTACCTGCGTAAGCCTGAAATCGAACAAGGCCGACTCTGCTTGAATACGATGCTTCGCACGTAACATTAACATTCAACATGGTCATACGGAAGGAGAGCCCACTTGGACTTCGTTGGCTAATTTCTTGGCCATGCCGCTCATCTTCTCGTATCGGATGACAGGTTTTTTCTTCAAGCTAAGAAGAACAGCAATGATTCCTTGCACAGAATGTTCTAGAGCTGCGTTATCCCAGGTGCTGGGGGATAAACCGTACAACGATTTGCTGACAGCAGGCGAGTAATTGAGAGAGAATAAACAAGGCAGAAGAGGTGCGTAGTCCGCGAAGTATTCCTGCAGAGAGACATCAATTCGATTCATTGCAAAGAACGGTCAGATGCGCTACCTGCACTTCTCGAACCACCTCAAACTCGTCTACTTCAGCAAGGCGCTCAATCGCGGATCTGCTCAAGACATTGCTAAAATCTGATTGATCAACGAAAGTTAGCTCGGATATCGGCGTACCGAAAGGATCCACGCACTGACACAAGTAATATTCGCCGTACTTGGGCTCACGCAGTTCTGCACAGACTGCCTCAATGCTGTCCTCGCTAGGTTTGAGGAAACAAACACATTTCATGTGAGGCATGGAGTTGCGCAACCTGCTGTCAATGCGATCCGTGAGATAAACCTGGTGTGACAACAGAGTCGACTGTGTGGAGGCAAGAGAGACGATCGGTGTCTGGCAAAGCCAGGGGAGGTCAACACCCGAGAGCATGAGCCAGATAGCCTTACCGTGTGCATGTCAAGAAGGAGAACTTTCATAGCCGAAGGAGTAGCTACCATCTTTGTGATGTACGTCTCCACTGCCTTCACTACGTCCATGACGGATGTGTGGTGTCTAGGGCGAGTTTGGGACGCTAATCTCGGACGGAGGGCAGCACGAGTTTCACAGGAGTTGAATGTCGAGCAAGCAGTTGCGTTGAAGAGAGAGCTTTTGGTCTTGAACAAGTTGACCCAAAATGGTATGTGCGGAATTGACAGTCTCTGCTTGCTCGTGACTTCGTCGGGGTGCCAGTGAACCTTTCTCTGTCCGACTCCTCTTCCGCAGAAAACTCGCATACCGAGGTATTTAAATTATCATGCGAGTACAAATGAAACTGAACTCACAACACGCGTTTAGATCAGTGATTCCATCCTCCCTGCGTGGAGTAGATGGACCAACCCGAACGTAATGACGAACAAGGTTTGGGTGCTCCCAGTTTACTAAATTATTTCCCTCCCTGCGTACTGCACTGCTAGAGCTTAATCTGGTGGTTCTTGGGACGCCTGTAATGGAGCTACATACTAGATAATCAAGAAGACATCATGACTCTTCACGTCGTCCATGTCCGCCCCGGTGTGCAAGAGCCACTCCACCAGAAATTCAATTGAATGGCAGTCAATTTATGTGATAAGAGGTGTTCTCTCGATTAAATGTGAGCTTTATTGATATCCACATGACGACTTGTTGGAACTTGTTCGGCTTCTTCCCCCCCATGTTACAACCTCCTTGGATAACGTAAGCGGACTTTCCGTTGCCAGTTTCCCTGTGTTGAAGCTTTCACTTTAGCCGATAACCCTGTGTTTCTTCCTCTCGCTGAACGTTTTTCTGGCAAGACCATTCAGTCGCTAATTTGTGCAGAAAGGAATCGCACAATGGTCTTACATCGGGATTTGAAAGGTACCAGCTTTGTACAACTGTCATATTCCAGTTCGATATGGCGAACGGCAATGGCTTCTCAGCGGCTGAGATGGCCCAACTGACACGGACCAGCATTGGACTGCCTTTTCAGCGCCCTGCCGTGTAGAATGAGGCCATGCTGTCCTTGTAAACTGTCCCTCGTGATCCCAGCGCCCGCAAAATCAGAATACGGTTTGGGATCGGGACTCAAGCTTGTTGTGGAGTAGCGGTAATAGCAGGCGTCACACAATTACCCTAATACGCACACCTGGCATTACAAGAACGTGCAATTAACCATCATGATCACTTGATGATTGAACGCCAGAGTTGTTATCTCGCTTTCACGTTTTGGCAGTGGACTTCTTATTCTCTCAGCTGTATGGCAGTCTCTGGATGTCAAGATTACATAGCCGCGTTTCCCCTAAGTATTCAGAATGGAGACCCAATCTGCAGGCCATGGCTGACACGGCATCTTCATCATCCTCTTTCTACCACGACGAATTGAGGCATGCCCTCTCCGAGCAGTCCTTTGGTTTGACCCGGTACGATGTCACAAGACAGTATTCAGCACACGAGGCGACTGCGATTGTGGTGCCACTGGAGGGGAATACCATCAGAGTGTCATTGAACACTCGTGGTTATCAAGTATGCTTGCACCATCCTACTACATTTTGGTTGCTGATCTGAACGTATGATTCAAAGCTCGATGATGGACAGATGTTTGAGTCGATCGAAGAACTCTTACAGTCTGTCAGTCCGATGTATGTGCGGAAAAGAGAAGACGCAATTTTCACCAAGCTGCAAAGGCTAAAGTGACCGTACCACCTGCAATTATGTGAGTACCCTTTGACGTCACCTCGATTGTCGCGACGACGACTGAAGGCGTCTTCCACGTAGTTCAAGTTTCCACAATCGTACTCTACTTGTACCCTGCTATGTAATTTACTGTGTAACTCATCCATCATGCATCATGCGCCACGCATACTGCTTGTCATAGAACGGGAGACACAAAAACAATGTCTCACTCTACAACTGAGCTGAATTAAATTTAAATAACCCTGTCGGGGACCTTCTGGTTGAACCGCAGTCTAACACATTCTGTGATCAATGCTCCAGCTCTGAATCTTGTGATCGCTCGGCAAACCCACTCTTATTTATGGTCGTGGCGTATACAGTTGGTCGACCACCGGTCCACGCTGAGCCGTAGTGGTGCGGAGTCGCGCGTATCATTTTCATGTTGCTCTTTTGAAGTATGCAAGATAACCCCAGGATTCAGATGGCCCAGTCCTAGTTCGGACAAATACTTGAGAATACGAGTGGTACGTCTTGACCATTCGGTGTGGCTGCGTGTTTGGCTTGTGGGAGACATTTATAGACCCACTCACTGGACAGATTTCGGTAGCGTGAGTCCCGAGGAAGGCGCGAATGCCCGAGCAACCCTGTCTCCGAGAAGTAGACGGATACCATAGAAGTCGAGCATCATTTCGTGCGACTTCAGTATACGGCAGGCGATCTCCTCGTTGCTTCTCATTGAGCGTAGAAGAATTCATGTTGATTCCGTCCTCTTGGATCGGAAATCAGCAGCAACCTACACGTCAAAATTCGTGATTGACGAAACTAGAACTTACAGCCAATGGATGCATGTGTGATTCCATTCGAGCGCCGTGCCATTTGATCGGAGACTTTGATCAGTGAGCAGTCCATCACTTACCCTCAATGTATCTCTTCCAGCAAGAAGCTGACATGGCAGTTGATTGAGGTAAAAGAGACAGTTCGCAGAAGGATCATTCTCTGGGTTCCGATTTCGGGACACCCGGGTGATTTGCAAGGAAGGCTGTTATGTCTCGAGGACGAGCTCTGTGACGCTGTGGAGAACCAGGAGGGACAACAGACCTGTCATACGGTTGTTCGATTTTATGGAAGACACAGACGCCGAATTAGATATGAAACGATTTTGTGAGGGAAGGGTCATGTACGCGGTCTCCGTCACTTGGCTGGATGTCAATGTGTGCATCGGATGCCGAGTTGGTGATTGAAAAGGTTAAAACCTTGAAGTTGCCGTGATCGTCACGTTGCTGGCTCGTCGCATGGTCCGCCGAAAACACAGGATCGGTGCGGGTGTTACATGTAGCCGAGCGAAGAGCCGATGAAACACCTACTCAGATCGATATCGTCTCCTTCTCATCGAAGAGAAAATCGCTGGTGGTGAGCTCATCGCGCCTATCGCGTCAACCTCCTTCTCCACGTAAAATGCCATCGAATAAGCACGCAATGCTGATCTCGATCGTCGGGTTCATCCTACCTTTTCAATAGCGCATAGGTACACTGTAGGAACGCTCGTCGAACGGTCACCTGAATTCTCACAAGCCAATGTGCCCTCGTGGTACCCTGCGCAGGGGCGGTCCTGTATCAATGTGCTGCTAGGCAGCCGGGTTTAATGTTTCCGGCTGTGTCCGACAGGCCCTGGCAGGAACGTGGCAAGATCAGAAAAATAGATGCCAACGCACCAAAAAGCCTATCGGCCACACACGTCCGTTTAGCATTTATCCGCCTATGGAGATACGCTGCTGGCAAGTGATTGCAGCAGCCTGCCTCCAAATCCACGGAGCTGGCCTCCGCTGACGCTGCTGAATTCCCAGGCTAGTGAGTGCTGCTGTCACGCGTAACCAACCGTGATCATTGGGTGACCCGTTATTACGATTTCCGGAGATCGTGTTCGGCTCCCACTTTCGGCAAGTTCAGGTACACGTACATGCACGTTTTTTACGTGGTGAGACCTTGGTCACCGGTCACCCCTCGCTGAGGCATTTTCCCGATTTCTGCTTCTGTAGTCCTCGTCGTCGATGTAGACTGTACTTTGGCCGCCACAGCGCGATACGACTTGCCGCATCATTTGTTTCCATAAATTATGTATTTTCATCTCCACATCGGTAATTAACAAGATGACTGCTTAGGAAAATCTCAAGCAGAAATCAATAACTTGTATGGGCGGGGAGTTGCGGTTGGTCGCTGATGTTAACCGAAGAAGCTGATTGTTTATGTACCGTCAAGGAAAATCAAAGCGCTACAATCAACAGAGCCAGTGATTAACAAGTCCATCCCGCATGTATATCACACCGACGTGGAATCCGCGCATGCATGTCGTTGGCACGCCGTTCATTAGGTTGTTGACTACAAGATGTCACCCTGCAAGCTGGGTAGATGGAAAACTATGTGGCTGGATGATATTGCCGTCCGATGGCGGGCCGACGAAGTGGCGCAGGGTGGCGCCATCGATGATCAGTGGCGGGGACGACACTTGGGCCAACATATTTTGCGAACTCGGAAAAGAAGAAATCGTGTTTGTTTTGCCGAAGGTGGCCGAGGTCTCACGATGGACTTGTCACTGTGTGGAATGGGAGCATTTCGGAAGGGTCAACTGTAACGCGCCACCTCGGACAGCATTTCAGAGGCAGAAATTTCGTAAATTGCTCAGGCTGGTCTGTAGCATATATTTTGGTTCAAAAGTGCTTGGTTCGCCTTACATGTGGCAAGCTTGAAATGTTGGTCATCAAGGACATCAAAGCACTGCTTAAACCACAGTCGTGGTGTTTTATTTTGATGCGACAGCCGCTTAGCTCCCTGACTCGTGAGTCAGAGTGCCGATCGATGGGGAAAACCGGCCCTGTTCTGCATGAGACAAGTATATACAGAGATCATCAGTTCAAATCATCAACCCACGTTCACGCGAAACAAATCCAGGTGAAGTGAGAGAACGGAAAAAATCAGAATGCGGATGAGTACACGCAGTTCATTGAAAAGTATTTTGAAAGTTTGCGATGTTGGGGAATTTGGCGCGATCGTGGCTTGCAAGGCGGTTCTTTCAACGTTGTTCGACCTTTGAATAGCATAAAAGGTCAACACGACACACGCCAAAGTGAAGCACGTGAATAATCGAGGGAGCCACCTCGGAACAACTGTCAGTGACGAGGCGAACTTCCGCACACTCATGTGACAGGCGAGCTATAAGACCTTCAACTTCTAGATCCATAAAAGTGTAGTAGCAGCCGTGCGAGAGACACGAATGCGAGGATCAATACTTGACATTGAAGGACTTGTAGCCCCTTTGCAAGGGCGACATACAACTGTTGACCGGCCCCCGAGTGTTTGACGGCCACGGGGGCAATTCTAGGAGTGTGGGGTATTGGAGTGATGGATCAGATGCCATTTCGAAATCTGACAGGGGAGCGTCTTAGAGACAAGTAACCACACAGCATGTGATTGGACAACGAGGATACGGGCGCGGTGCAAGCCTCGGGCGAAAGAGTTGACAGCGTTCCTATCTGCTTGAGCCGATGCGGGGAAGAAAGAAGTAGCTTGAAGTGGCACCAACTCGATCAGTATCAGGGTGAATGGTTGTGGCTGTCTTGAGCTTTCCCAAGAAAGGCCGGTGGTGACATCGTTGATGCCCGAGATGGCTGTTTCGGAGGTTGCCAAAGCCGAAACGGACGGGTGAGAGTGCATCAAGAGCGGACGATGATCGGGGAAAGTCTGGTCTGGTCTGGTCTGGTCTGGTCTGGGAGACGGAGGGCGGGATTCCCCAGGGGGCAAGTTATAAGCATTGCAGTGCACAGCGCGGGGACGGATGATCGTTGGCGCGGGAAGTGCCGGTGGCGGAGGTGGGGCGAATAGGAAAATAGGTGTTCGGGGACATTCGGAGGGGACGCATGGGCGTGCCGGGGCCAGGCGAGGGTCTGCGCGTGGAGGGACGTAAGAGAGCCGTGTGGGCCGCCCGAGGGACCGCGGTTGGGGTTTGCCGATGGAGATGAGCGATGACATAATCAGAGTAATACCGGAAATTGTAAATAAAGAAAAGGCGTATTTTCGGGAAATCCGGGTCGATAATTCAGAATGATCCTGCCGAGTTTGGCAGCGGTGTGGAACGGGACAGTGCGTTGAGTGAGAATCATCAAATCCAATATCAACACGGCCGTTTCCATTCCTCGCCCGTCCAATTCTCCCCTCTCCCTCTCCCCGCTGCGTGCTTCCACGCCGCCTTCTTTGTCTCACCCCCTCGTCCCCCCCTTCACCATGGACTTCCACTACGACGACTCCTGGTGTCCCGTCTGCGATAGGCAGATCATGCCAAAGCGCTTCACCGTCCCCGTGTCCCAACCTCCCCCGTCTCGTGAGTCTTCCTCGCTCTCTTCCTCCTCCTCGCCGACACCTGCCGTTCAGCCTCGAAAACCCATCTGGCCGACACCACCGCCCGCACAAAGACGGCCACCATCCGTGCAAAGGCCGGTGGTCTTGTCCAGGGAACCGGCCGCGTTAATCCGAATGGCGCACTCAAAGGCCCCCCTTCTCCACTCGCCCCCTCGCCACAACAGCCCCAGCACCCTCCCGCCAAACTCCGTACCGTCATCGATCAAGGCCCTATACCTCTTTATTGTTCAGATGACTGCAGGCTGTCAGACTTGAGCAAATACGACGGCGCTCTTCCAATCAATTACAATCCAGACCAGGCCTCGCCCCCCCTTCCCCCAGTGCCACACAATTCCTTCCAACACCCCATCTCCTGTGATTCCGAGGACGAGTTGAGCAGCGGATCATCACTTGACTCGTGCTTTTCGTCCCCATCCGACATCATTACCGTCTCCCCAAGCATCGCCACCCTCGCCGCGATATATGACTTTCCTCCATTACCTCATCCGCCCCCCATTCTGTCCATGGAATCTACTGCCGCACCTGAGCCAGAGTTCCGCAATGAATATCAAAGTGGTGTCATGATGGCTGCAAGGCGAATTCGCGCTGCCCTTTGCTCGGACCCCGCAACTAAATACCCCGTGTCCCGAAATGCACTGCCTCCCCCCCGGAAATCAATTCCTGGCTGGACGGATGGCAGTGATGCATGGCGCGAATCCGTCTATTCGTTCTCTCCCCGTTCAGATTCCGTCGCAACAATTGGTGTGGAACGCAAAGCCTCGTTTGCTGCTACCTCGAGCAGAGGCGTCCAGTGGACGTCCAGCGACCTTGGGCCATCGAGCTCTTCGTCCTCTTTTCCTGCACCGTCTAAATCATCCCGCCCTCTACCCCGCTCGAGCCAGTCCTATACTGACGAGTTGTATGCGAAATATTCGCTTCCTCTATCCCGGCGGTGCGAGTCGCGCACTACGCTCTTCCCACCCTCCACTTCTTACGCTGCCCAGTCCAGTCCTCCGTTGTCTCCTACATCGACATCTTCTCGTCGTCGTCGAGAGACTCCTCTAGTAAAAGCGCGTGCCGACGGTCGCTTGCTCGTTCCGAATGTCGCCATGCGCGCACACAGTGTATCTAGCCAGAGCCTTTCCTCAGCCAGCTTATGCAGTCCCCTCAGTCGCTATCCTAGTGAAGTCGGTGAGGATAGTATGTGGAAAGAACAACGTACCACCTCGGAACCAGGTTCGTCGCCACAAGTACAAGGTATGTTGCCTGTACCGCGTTTGGTATAAAAATATTCAACCCGTTGCAGTTCGCTCGTGGTCCTATGATAACATTAAGACATACCCTGTCATGATGCCTCCTCCGAAGAAGGAGAAGCGTGTCGTAACGCGTATCGTTGACGGCAAGCTCAAGGAGGTCGAAGTCGAAGTCGAAGTTGTCCAGCCTCTTAAGCGCCTTTTTCTCTTCCATGGAAAAGAAACTAGTCCCGAACGAAGGTGCTAGATGGTCAATGCCTTGCCTTTGGAGCACGAACTTATACCCAGAATGCACCTTGGAACGACGACGATGGCTATACCGTCAACCTCACGACACATACCCTGACTTATCAGATGTCTCGCATTTCTCTCCAGAATTACGCCTTGCATGCTTATCTGCATCGTCTCATAATTGCGCTACGTCTCCGCCTTCGACTCGGACCACATATAATGTCCTGGCTCGTCTTCCGAACAAAAAGTTTCATATCTGTCTGTGCCATAGGCTTGTACTCGATAATATTCCCCTGGTCTCATTTCAGCCCTGTACATTTGTACTCTTAGTTGCGCATTTACATTACGAGTTAGCATACGGAACTAGGACTAATGGCGTCGTTGGTCGGAGTGTTGGTTGGGTACATATTGGAGGGCTAATTGGTTTCACTAGTTTTATTTCCTTATCACTTGATATTCTTGGCACTTTGACAATTCGCTATCGCGTCGCATCGGTTTGTTGTAGGTAGCACTGTAAAACGTACATTTCGGAGGCATCGTTGAAATCTGAACTAGCCACCATGCTATTACGGATCCTGGATCATCGCTTACTTGCCGGGAATATCCAGGATCGCGGACAGTTCCAGTGTCCGCAGATGATGGGCGTTGTAGAGCTTGGGCTTGAGCTTGAGCCGTCCTGCGGATGTCATGGAGCGCTTCTATTCCGCTCACATCTACATCCGTCGCGCTTTGCCACGAACATGGGGCGCACGCGGCATTGATGACAACGTTGGGCGTGGCGTACTAGTTTCATGAGCCTTACCCGGATGCCCACACGGCCTTACCCCATGCCCCACACACTCCGATCGCATGCAGTGCGTCGGCGGAGGCGTGCATCTCCGCACTACCTGACAGTCAAGTTGCAGGCGCTCCGGCACGTCCTGCCCTGAAATCGGCCCTTTCACAGCATGTCTGGTCATCTGATCCGCTAGATCAGTTGCATTTCCGGTCAATCGACAGCAGCCCAGGTAGGTTTCCTGAGACCTGGAGCCGAGACATAGGCAAAGGGATGCATTATTTTTTCAAGTCTGATCTCGGTCAAGATGCTGGGAAACTGCCTTTTCAGAGATGTCTATCCAGTTCATCAACACGAAATGGCGATGTTGATGCTGGCGCCGCTCTACCTCCATTTCCGTTAGGGGCATACTAATAGATTCAATTTTCCTTCCAGGAACGAGCTTCGGGAATGTTCCTCATGGCTTGAATGTCACAACAACGCTGCCCGGCAACTCTCCGTTCCGCGTACGGGTCGTTCCGAAATTTCAGCACGGTATCGCCCGTCGACGAGGTATATTTGGATCCATCCTGTGGGACCTACTGCGGTACACAGGCCACAAATCATATAAACCTCATTACATTCGTGTAACTGATAGATGTTTATGACCGTCGTCTCCACGTCAATGAACCCTCCCCTCCGCAGGTAGCGCGGCAATGGTGAGGCCGACGGTATGAGTTGCTTTTCACCACGGACCGAGGAAGTATACTCGCGGCGCCCTTCACGTCATGCTCAAAGGCGTGTGTCTGGCCTTGCCAGGGGAATTAGGCACTGAGCGGGCTGCTTCGTGCACGATTTGACAAGTTCTTCCCTGTCAAGTTTAAAATCCGTGGACAAACTGTAAAGGTACTCTCGGCGGCTTTTCTCTGTGTTTCACTCTGGATTTCTTGTTTGTCTTTGGAATGACACAAACAAAACTAAATATGTTCACAGATTTCTTAGGCACTTGGTCGGCGTCCACTCGTCCAACTTTGACTCGGTGGAAATACAGCCGTGCAGCCAGGAGACTGAATTCGCACGTCGGATCAAGCTAGTAGAATGGACGCGTCTAACGAACTGAGGAAGGAGCGCAACAGCCTGGAGGGAGCGTGGGTCGTGAGAAATTATTTTTGGTCCTTTATATGAAATCTTTTTATTAAGCTTATGTTTTCCCTGTCCAACCACTCCTGCTCTTTGGCTGTCAACTCGGCCTTGAGCTTCGCTTTTCGCTCTCGTATCTGAAGCTTATTTAAGCCGTCGTTTAGAGCATCAGGTTTCATATCGCTGGCGCTGATGTTTCGAAGGGTCCTTTTGGCCATCCTGAGACGCCAAAAATGATGATAGAATTCCCTGCGATAATCAAAAGCTGTGGTTTTCGCAGCGTGACTTGTTATGAGGGAGTATGCGTGTAACTTGGACCCACTGCGAAAATCATGCGCAGACAGCTGTCATCATTATCATTGAAACCTCACACCAAACGGCCCATCATGATGTCAGAGCTGTTTCAGCTTAAACAAGACCCCCGGACAACCTTGAGACCACAGGATGAGTCCCAGCAGGATATATCGAGAGTGCGTGGTTCGTTACAGACTCAGAACAGGGTGTGAATGAGTCCACTGGCAGGTCTGTTGGTGAGATTTGGTACTCATTTAGAAATTTCCCTCAGACTGCACGTGTTGAATATCCGTAAGATGAAAAAGTGACAGTATCTCACACGGTGAACAGAGCAGTCGCTTCCCAAGATGTCTACGGAAATTCCTTCAACTTGGTCAAGTCAAGTGTAGCAGAAAGCCAGGGGCTTGTAGTATGGGAAAACGGGCATCGGACGCGTATGTGAAGCAATGGTCCGTTCGCCAGAGAATCTAAAGAGGCTACGGTGCGCCTGTACCCCATATTCACTCAGGGTTCAGGATCGAGCAAACAACAGTTACTACTCTCCGTTTTGTCCCTTGCATGATGCGGAGTGTCCACTGTGATTCTGTGTTCGGGTTTCTACAAGTCGAGGACTCTCCCTGCGTTTAGTCCCCCTCTGCCCATCTTGAAATGTCATCCGCTCATACACGCTCCGCCTCGCCTGACCGATTTCCATTTTTCTGACCCATTTCGAGTGGTACTCATTATTGCAATCGAATTTGCCTGGCAGGGCTACTGACAAGACAAGCGACGGTTGATGTGTGCATGCTAAACGAATATATCCACCTGTCCAGTGGTTGGTCGCACAATCAGAATTCAACCGCACAGGCTCAAGCATCATCTAGCTTCTGGACGCTTTGGAATAACGAGGTGGAGCTCTTCCGTCGGTCGCGCCGGATTAGCTTTTGAGACTGACTGCTTCTTCCTTCCATGTATCCATCCCGCTCTTGATTGCCGGTCGTTTTGTGGTGGCACGTTCACGTTTCTCCTAGCAGACATCCGTACTGTATTGGTTGGGAAGTTCGGATGCCGGATTTACTGGGTCCAGCCTCGCCGCCTCGTGTAGAGTATAAAATGTGCGTTAGTCCCAGTCAACTGGGTGTCCATATGTTTCCGTTCAGCCCTCTTGTCTCCGCAAAGCGACGATCATCCAGACGTTTACCTTCCCCTCATTAGACAAGCTATTCATAGGTGAGATAGCCTTTTATCGATAACACAACTTCGTACAGTTCAGATTGTTTTTCTCTAGTCTCCTCTCCTGACGTGAGTGGGCGTCAATTCACTGTGTCCGCGGCGTGTGTGCCAGTATGCCTCGTCTGCGAGATTGGCGCAAAAAAGAGGTGTCGCAGAACAGAACAGGGCATGTCGTTGCATGCTCCACGACGACCACACATCATTCCAGATAGCAAATCGTATCGACATCGATAACCAGGGCCGGATGAACTCAGTGTCGTTGAAAGGCTGGACGCCCGGATGCCAGATTCGGATCAAGATCCGCACTCCGCCTCCCCGCCACTATAAGTGACTTGCCACCACTCCCTATCCTCCATACCACCGTGTGTTGGTGATCGATTTTGTGTACAATGGTAAGCTGCACAATACAACACCTTCGCGTCCCACCATGTCCCGACACAGCACCCTAGGGTGTGACCATCGAAGCGATCACTCCTGGAGACGGCGTCAACTTCCCAAAGGCTGGCGGTGTGTCCATCCTCACACCCGCAGTCCCAGACGAGATCGTGTTGACATCGCCATAGATAAGGTGACGATCCATTATGTGGGCACACTGTCGGATGGCAAGGTTTTCGACTCGAGCAGGGACCGGTGCGTTGCGTTGGCCTCTCCGTATCGTCTCACCGATCGTCCCATCATTTCTCAGCGGTGCACCCTTCGAAACCGAGATTGGTATTGGCAAGGTCATCAAGGGATGGGACGAAGGTAAGTGTCCAGACCCTCCAGGATGCCCATAGCTTCATCTATCTACAGGTGTCCCGCAATTATCTGTTGGTCAGAAGGCAAGACTTACCATCACGCCTGATTATGTAGGCGTCAGGCCGTCTACCTCGAAAGCGCGTTATTCTGACTCCACGTAGGCCTATGGCCCCCGGGGTTTCCCCCCTGTGATTCCTCCAAACGCTATTTTGAAATTTGAGGTAGAACTAATCAAGATCAATTGACGACTTCGAGTGCGACGTGTTGACGGCTTTTTTTGTTTGTTTTTGGCGGCATGCGACTACCCTGTGTTCTGTATCTCAACTGTATGTTTGTCTACCCCACCCCTCACCTCCTGGAGTTAGTTTTAGTATCAAACTAGTACAAGCTTGTCTGAAGTACCCCACTGACTTGGAGGGTGCATTCGGCATTCCACGCGACCTGCGTCCCAAGCTGTTTCTGTGAGGTACATAGTTCCTGGCGAGTTTGCATGCGACGAGTGCCCGATAATGGGAGAGCTGAGCGCAGCGTCTCGCGCGAATTCTCTAACTGAACAAAGAACCTGTCGTAGGCAAACAAGGCGTCACCGTACTCGACTCTCTCAACACAGACTTCTGGGCTGACTCTGGTAAATAACTTGGCTCCTACCTCCATGAGAATTCAGGTTTGTCGCGTTCGCTTACAAGAGAAATGGCGAGACACTCATCAGAGCGGCGTTTCGACGTTGACAAAATTCATGAGATTGACCTCTGCATAGTAACTGAGCTGGAACGTCACGTGTACCTAGTTCAGGCTGTCAGAGACGCCATCGGAACTTCAACTACCATGTCACCATTGTCAACAGCATTGTCACTGTCCTCACCAAAACCTGATCCTTCACTTGATACCTGAGGTGCGCACGGGTCAGACATTGTAACGGTCCTCTGTGAAACCTCCAGGTTGCGCGGAAGTTCGTCCTCGCTGACATCTGCAAGTTCTGCTAACTGCGCGGCCAGAAGCGCAAGCTGTGCTTGCAATGCTGCTCTTTGCTCTGCATTGAGCTCGACCGATTTTTGTTCGACACCGCCAAGGCGGGGGCCAGCGCTTTCCCCGAGAGTTGTTGCACCCGAAACCAACGGTCGCTTAGCAAGTCCATCGGCAGTTGCTTGTTGGTTGGGTGAATTGGCAGACGTTGAGAGCTCTCCTGCCTTGTTCTCGTTGTTCGAGATTTGAAAAAGCTGTCCAAAGTTGATAGCTTTGAGAATGTCCTGTGCCGCTTCCCAAGCATCACTGCCTTCCCCTGTCTCGTGGTCAAAGCCCTCGGCCACTTGCCTCTCGCTTCCTGAGCATTTCCCAGGAACCGGCGCCTGCGCAGGTCCTGTTGCGCCATGATATGAATATCCAAAAGGATAACCACTGTATCCTGGGGGTTGTCCAGGAGGAGGAAGGCGAGTGTGTAGATTGGCAGCTCCTTGAGGAATAAGGGGAGCGTGTGTAAATGGGGAAGAAGGTGTCTGTGGACCGGGCAATGTAGATTGCGCGAGAGTTTGCGGGCGCCGGGTCGTCCGCCTGGAGGTCTAGGATGAGTCTGAGCTATGCGAACACCCATGTAAGAATGAGGGACTAGTGCACTTACATTCCCTCCCTCCCAATTCTCGTTCAGGCGATATTTGCCGTTGTTCCCTTTCTCCAAGCGACCTCTTTTGTAAGCCTTTTGCAAAGCTTGACTAGCTGAGGGACGAAAGTTCGTCTGCAATGGGTAATGCATCGCCATCCAACTGAATAGACTTTTTGGCGCGCATCCTTCGGAGTCACCTGAATCAAGTAATGCTTCGACAATCATCTCCTCATAACTTGGGAGATCGTCAACGTTATTGACCGACGGGGGGGGAGGATGCTGCTCCGGACCAGAATGGGGAGGGTGAACGATTGGAGCATTGGTGAACAAGTGCGGATTGTGGCTTGTCGGATTTACTGGGCACAATGCAGGGGGTTGAGGATACGAACGGTAAGGGTGCGAGTAGCCATACGTTGAATGGGGGGGAGCATAAAACGGCGGATGGGCAAAAGGGGGATGATAGTACGGTTGATGGGGGTAATGTGACCCTGGGGTTGTGGGGGGTATGTGCGACTGCGATGAATATGGCCCAGCCGGGGTGGGGGGAGCAGGTGTCGACTGCTGATATGAACCTGGCTGAGGTTGTGTTGTCTGTTCTCTCGACAGCTCTTCGACTTGAGGATCGGAGGTTTTTGAAGAGACATCGGACACTGGGGTCGTCTGAATATGCGAAGCCTGAGCATTCTGAGCCTGTATGGAGGCAATGGCAGCACGGATGTCATATGGCCATACCGAGCTCTTGATGTGCAGAGGAGCGTGGGCTTCAAAAGTGAGGCAGATGTCAATTATCTGCTGTGGAGGGAGCAAGCCCAAGTACTGCCTTTTGATTGTGTAGATTTCGGCGTCTATGACATGGAATCAGAACGATGGTGGACCTTGGTGAAGGGAAGGAATGCCCACCGGATAATGGACGATAGCCATTCTGTGGGAGAGCTGGCACCCTCTGCATCGTTCCGGTGGAGCTGCATAGTTCTTCGTGTCAAAGTTTATGTACTCGGCTCAAAAACAGCACACGCTAAACTACTTTACACCAATTGTATCATCGAAAATACGTGACCGACGAGCTCTTCTGGTTTCTCCGTTGCTTGGGCTGCCCGGTGCCCGTCCGTCGTTTCCCTGAGCAAGAGCAGCTTCCTCGGGCGACAGGGAGAGAACCGACCGCCTATAATTCGACACCCATCTGCGCAGCTAGTCCCATAGCGTCTGTCAACGAGAGCCAGTTCTCGGCGAGCAACTTACAGGCATGAAGACGTGTTCTCGCTCGCCCCAGTCGGCGAGGAAAGCGCAGTAGACGAGCGTGACTAGAGAACGCGCGTCACGATGCCGCAGTAGATGACTCGGAAAGCCTCACGAGGGATGGTAGTGTAGGTTAGGAAGCGGGAACCCGAGTGCACCCAAGCAGGCAAAACGTGATCGTCTTCGGTGTTTTGTCGATTCTGCCGAGGCTTTGTGGACACATTTCTGCGCGCAGAAACCCGTGGCTTGGTTAGTTGCGATAGCGAGTTGAGTTGCCTCGCCGTGTGCATGCGCGTATGGAACAAGCGGGGTTGCCTTGACTTGAACTTGGATATGGTCGTTGCATTGATCTCGCACACCGGGTTATTATTATTATACCTTCACTGCAGGCGCTCTGAATCCCTCATGTCTGTATCCCCATCACCTTCCTCTTGACGAACAGTGAAAATTCTCCCGGCATGCTGCTCGCATCCTCTCGCCAGTGCCTGCAACCCGGGCAAAGTACCCAGCCTGAAGTGGCTTATATGGTCGGAGCACGCTTCAGCAAATGGCGTGGTCCAATCATTTACAGTTCCTCCCCTGCTCGCCTTCAAGCAGACGCCTGGGCATGATCAGTCAACAGGCTGGCCTAGTCCCCATCGTCGAGCCCGATGTCGACTCCGCGGAAGACACAGGCAAGCAGCATGACCATGACAGTCGAGGGAACAGCGCTTGCTCGTTCCGCTCCCGATTTCGCGTGTCGTTTTCTTTCAGGTTCCCGCACTCATCTAATTTGGGGGCTCTGTCGCTCTCACCTTCACCTTCCGTCGCAGGCCGCAAGGTGATGCCATGAGCAAGTGACTCAAAGGCGACGAAGCTGCAGCCAAGCAGGCGTTCGGCATGCTGGTTGCCTGCAAAGGGAGAGGCTTGAGCTCATCCACACGGTGTCCCTTATGCGTCACCCTGTTCTGAAAGACAGAATTGACCTGTAACACTCCAACGACAACTAAGCTTAGAGTCGTGTGTAAGGTATAGAGCAATCCTTGTTCAGATCCGTGTTGTTCACGTTCATCAGCCTTCACCTCTAGCCGGTGACAGGACTGCCTCACATATTCTTTGCTGTAGCGCTGTGAACCAGCGCACCAATCCGTGAAACAATCCCGATTCTCCAGAACCATGCATCCAACCGCCTTCCCCCAGTGCACTCAATCAGTGGAGAGACGCCAAGAGGCGACTGGCACTTATGCCATTGAAGTCCCGTCGGCGGTTGCAAGGATGCGTTGCTAGTTGTAACCAAAGAACTTCCTTTCCACAGATGCTAGATGTCGGATGTGGTCAAAGCATTATTGACACGATAGTCAATGCAAGGACCTCCACCGATTGTCGACTATTTTGCACTCTAACTAGATGTCATCTATGAGGTTGACTTCCCCAAGTTGGCTCGCTTACGATCAATTCCCAGCCGCAGATCTCGCGCTTGCCCGAAGACGGAGGCTCCAAGCACTCCTATTCTGGAATATCCACTGAGTAATTTCATTGTCATCTCCAAGTCCAAGTCCATGGCCTGCTGGTTGATCGATGTCCTGGAGATATAAAAGGCCAGGACTAAGAGCAACTTATCCCCCAGTGCGTAGGATGTTCATAATTTGCGCTGCATCTCTGCTTTATCCTCCTTATGAAGCTCATCGTACTTCTATCTGTGCTTTCCCTGCTCATGCTCAGAACGTCGTGACATATCCGACAGCCCTGGTTTCTCTCTCGGCAACACTGCATGCCCTGACGGGCCAATGGGCTCCGAGCAAGTAACCCACTCTTGGGACAATCGCGAACTTCCGTTGTGTTCCGGGACTCCACTTTCTGGTTCCTGCTGGCGGTTGACTCGTCGCTGTGGACCCTGCTTGCTCAAACAACCTTTCTGTTCGAGCGATGAATGCATTAACTGGTGGCATTGCCGTCGAGAAGGGTGCTTTGACTGCCGGGTTGCGGCTAGCGTTTGTGGGTTGTGTGAACTATGTTGCAGAACCTACTAGTTCTGATGTTTTTTATTGTTCAGGCAGTTTCGAGCTTCGATGAAGCGTGGATGTGAGACTGATGCCATTCCTCAGCCCGGCAAATGATCATGATGTTGTTGTTTTTGATGTACCGCCCGTCAGCATTGCATTTCTTTTCTTGTACTGTCCAAACGGGTTAGTGTTGCCCCAAGCACGAAAGTGTCTCGGGGTCCTCATTTACCGAGATCCTGAGGCATCAAGTCACGATGTCGCAGTACTACTTGCCTCTCCATATCGCTTTCTGAGCTTCTCCATCCTAGGCGCTCAACCAGCCGTCAAAATGTCATGGCTTAACGAACCAAGTTGGACACTAAACCGGGCTGTAGAACCGGTGTGTTTCTGCCAGGAACATACCTAGGTTCCTACATGGCACATCCTCGCCTTTCCGCGCAAATGGTTATCTGCACCTGTGACGACGATGAAAACCGCTGTTGATATTCTGAGCGCGATGCATTACTAGACGATCCCTGAGCCAACGCCGCTAATACCCGGCGCGCCACCCTGTATTATGCGAGCTCTTCTCCATACCCCTCCTCCTGACGGACAGGGATCTCCGCGTACAATTGGTCATCAGAGTCGGGGTATGATGACTGTCGTCAGACTGCAAATGGCACGGTTTCCTGGTGGTCAGAAATCCCCAACCCAGGGAGGTATCTGAAAGGACACTCTCCTCAGTGACCAGGTTCGCTCTTCCTCGCCGATCAAGTGTTCTAGCGTTCAACTTCAAGTTCATCATGAAGTATATCTCATCCATCGCTGTCCTTGCTGCCACTGCCTTGCCATGCCTCGCACAGAGTGGAACAGTACGGGTCACGTACGACCCCATCTACGACGATCCCACTTGGCCTCTCAATAGCACCGCCTGTTCAAATGGTGTCAACGGGCTCGAGGATAAGCGGCCTGCCTTGGGAGTCGTCCCTAACGATCCCTTCTTGGGAGGTATTCCAGGACTCGTGTGGAACTTGCTGGCAGCTCACATATGGCACGACACATATCACAACGATCATCGCGGTCGATGAGGCTGACACCTTCAATATTTCCGGAGAGGCATTCAACGCCTGGACGGGAAGCGGTGGTGTAGAAGCAGGTTCTGTGACCGCAACTGCAGTCCAGCTCCCGCCTGAGAATTGTGGGATATTCTAAAGATGGTGATACGGGATCGATCACTAGTATCTAGTAACATCATCGCTCATGCTTTTCCTGGTTCTCGACTGTTGGGCGGGGAAGACGAACGAGATGGATCCATTGTTTTCATGAATTATGTCGGACAACTGGGATTCGATTTGGGTAGGGTTGAAACACTGCTTAGGACCATCGGACATTGTACTTGCAAGACTTGTGGCATAGGTTAGCAGTCGTTTACTAGTAGCTGTGAGCGACCATTTCGTCCGATGACCCAAGGAGGTTATTCAACAGCGTCGAAGGCCAATCCTCTGCCCCGATTGTTGTCCTTGGAGCATTCCTTCACACTGAATAGATATCCACGTCGCAAGAGCGAGATAATATAAATAGGCCAGAAGCCGGCACAAGATCAGATTCCAGTAAAGTGACCGCTCATGAACGCGGATATCAAGTTCGACCGCCTAAAATACAGTTCAGCCTGGAGTATTTAAAGATTCAATTGAGAGAAGGTCCGAGTTATTCCTGTCATCTGGGCGGAACAGGAAGGGCCTGTACTCCAAGGTTGATTTGCGATGGCACCGTCTATGCGGCGATCTCATCCATCGATTGAGCGGCACAGACAGAGGGTGTTGCAGTAGCTGATTCTGCAATGAGATGCCAATCTGAACATGAACGTATCAAGTCCGGTATCAGCGACGGAAGAAGACATCCACGCCTATCCAGCAGCGACTCCGTGATGATTGTTGACTCAGCGGACAGAACGCGTCAACTAGACAGGGATTAGTATTCAATTAACATCGGTAAAGTATGAATTGGAGCCGCTCGTGAGCGCAGACACTGCGTTGATGATCACTTCCATTGGACAAGGCCTGACGTATTCGGTTCGAAAAGGCAAGCATCTACTCGGAGATTACTTGATTGTAATTATGCTGGAGAGATCGAACCCTTTGCATCCTCATCCCCTTTGACATCCGATGCGAACGGGTTAGTACGATGAAGGATGAAGTTCCTGGTATCGTGTGGACCTGATTGCATGTGCGATACTCTACCTGCGCTTTGATGAACACGATACACCTTCACCTTCAGGGCGATACTCTTTCGATCTTCCAGTCAGGTTCTTCGTCAGAAGATCCCTCGACGCGCAGGTAACGGACTCGGTCGTGAAGACGAGATGGCTTTCCGAGCCAAAATTCTATTTCACTGATGGACATCAGGGCCAGGTGTGCTCGCAAAGGCTTGCCAGCGTTACCTTGGGAGAACCCTCCAACCACCCCAGAAATCTGGGAGGGGAATCTTTCCCTCTTGAGCGCCCTCGTCGACCTTGTGACGCATTCTAAGTCTCTCAAGTCTCTCCTGCAGTTCGATTTCGCCGATGACAGTACTTTGCTTGCTCGCCAGAGCGCCAAGCTGACTGCCAATAGGGCGACTTTGGAAGTACTCTTCACTTTCCAGTTTGCTTAATTTTTCCACGCTGCCTACGATCCTGACTTGGCGGGATATCTCGCGCCAGAAGAAGAGCAAGGCAGCGTTAGGGTTCTGGTGGAGCTCCTTGGACTTGCGGGAGGTATAATTAGTGTAAAACACGAAACCTCGCTTGTCTAGTTGTTTGAAGAGCACCATACGCGAGGAGGGTATACCGGATGGCGTGGCAGTGGATAAAGACATGGCTTCCGGTTCGCGGACGCCTGCATTGCGGGCTGCATTGAACCAAATGTGGAACTGTTCGAGGGGAGATGGATGGACATTGTGGGGGGAGATATGTTCTGGGGTGTTATACTGGAGGTGTGAGCGGACTTGAATGGTGTCTTTTGTCTCGGCGACGTCGAGGGTGGACATGGCGAGCAACGGAGCAGACTTGAATGAAGGATCGCGCGTATCTTGCGGGTGAGATAACGCGAGCGATAACGATCGCAGCGATGCTTTGGGTGAACCTCGCAAGGGCATGTCAGCGTGTGTGCACACCCACTACTATGCTAATGATGATGAGAATGCTAATGAGGATGCTAATGATAATGAGAATGAGGATGATAATGATGATGAGAATGCTAATGAGGATGCTAATGAGAATGAGGATGCTAATGATAATGCTAATGCTAATGATAACGAGGATGCTAATGCTAATGCTAATGAGAATGAGGATGCTAATGATAATGCTAATGCTAATGAGAATGCTCATGCTAATGCTAGTGGCGTTGCGTCGAATATTCACCCAGTATCGGAGATCGCCGCTCGGCTTTAGCCCTGACGACCATCATGTGTGTACCTGTCCATGCAGAACGCAATGTTGAACGTCGAACCTTGGTAGAGTGGGCGGTAAACTATGTGCCACTGGTTACGAAAGGGGTTGCGACTGGTCGCTTTGCAAAGGCAGCTGAATCAAAAATGTTGCTCGATGAATGCTCAATTGATGAGGCACAAAGACCATTGATTCATGATGCGGTGACAAAATTGCAGTCGACAAGCTGGGCCGATCTGGCGATGGCAGGGCGCCTCGAGAAAGCTTGGTCGGAGCAGGGGATAGTTCGGCTGGCTGCGATAGGAAGTTGATACGGTGGAGAGTTTAGGTTGGAAACATGGAGATATGAGAATATGAGAACATGAGCACATGAAACAGGATGGCGCCCAGACTCGTCGGCGTGCGCTGCTGGATCTGTCGGGGGTTGAAGCGGTGTCCGAAATCCAGCGCGTCGAGATCTGAGATGGTGTGCCTGGGGGGTAATTGGGGGTGCAGCTTGCTCGATTCTGCACTTTTAACCAGCTGGCCTCCCTCTGTCCGCAACGCCCACCTCCTCCTCCTCCGTCCCGGTGCTCGCCCTCCCCAACGATGCACTCCATCTCCGACCTCACCACCTTCTCCAGGAAGACCTCCGGCGACATCCCTGCAAAGCTCGTCGTCCGTCCTCTTCCCCCCATCCTCCCCCTCCCTGACCCCCCCACAGGGTGCGTCCACCACCGTCGTCGGGTCCAAGATGTTCTTGTTTGTGAGCACTCCCTTTCCCTCCCCCTCCCCCGCTTACCCCTCCCAAAGGGTGGTCGTTTGGTCACGGAACGACGCATGGTCTCCGACCTCTATGTCTTCGATCTAGACACCTTTACTTGGGAGAAATCCATCCCGTCTCCGGAGGACCACGTCCCCGAACCCCGTTACTTTCACAGCGCGGAAACATGCACGTGTCCCCATCTCGCCCCCCTTCGTCTACTCATCTTTCATTCTGCAGGGAACAACCAACTCATTGTATTCGGTGGAATGGGCAACACACCCAACTCCTCCAACACAGAAGATCTCTGCGTTTTGAATGACATTTGGTTTTTTGATTTGTCAACCATGCGCTGGCTTCCCCCCTCGTCTACCAATGGTACTTCCTCCGAGGCACCTGCTGATGCACTCGTTCCCAAGCCTCGATATGCCCATCTCTCGTCCGTGACCTCCGACAGACTCTTCATCATCGGCGGTCAAGATCTATCCAACGTCTGGTTGGATGACGTCTATGTTTACGACCTCCTGGGAAAGGCTTGGGTCCAACGGAGGAACTTCCCCCACCATTGTGGCACGTATCGCAGCGTGGCAGTTTCCGCAAATCTACGCGTTCGCTTACCTCAAGAGGAATTACGTCCCACCGACCATACCGCTCTTCTAGGCTCTTCAGGTTCTCGCTTCCGTTCCGACAAATCCTCTCCTCCCTCGCAAGAATTAACGTCCACCGAGTCCCTCGTCCATCTCCCCTATTCCGCTCCCTCAACTGACGATTTTCCTAACGACATCTACCTCTACAGCAACTACAATGTACGCTCCTGGCTTATTACTGTGATCCTACGCTCACGACACACACCTTCAAGTTCACCGATGTCAAGCGCGAACTCGAAGTCTTCTCGCCTTTACCCGACACTGACTTCACAATTACTGATCGCTCCACAGAGATGACCGGAACATCCTTTCCTCCTGGTCTCCGATTTCCCTCGGGCGCAATCTTGGGCACTCACTTCATAATAGCTGGCACCTACCTCGCTCATACATACCAATCTTACTCCATCTGGGCGCTCGACTTGCTTACGATGACTTGGTCACGCATCGATCCTGGAAATGCTGTTGCGTCAGGATCGTGGTTCCGAGCATGCCTATGGGCGGAAGCTAGCAAATTTGTGATATTTGGGAATCGCAATGGAAATCTAGTGGAGGACTATAATCGTCGACTCCTCAGCTGGGATCATGTCGCCGTGATTGATCTGGAGTCGTTTGGCATATATCAACCGCCCCCTCTACAGTTGGATATTCCCATGCAAGAATTTGGTTTGTCTGCACTGGAAGAGGGGGTTTTGGCGGATTTTGAGGTTGTTTGTGATGACGGGCGCAAGATCAAATGCTCGAGAAAGACTTTGGAGAATAGATGGCCGTGGTTCAAGGACCAACGGATTCAGTTTCTGGAACGCGCCCGTCAGGCTGTCGAGATTTTACCGTCGTCTTCCATGGATGTCGGCCTTCCTGACCTCCCTGGAGCGCCCGACTCGTCAGAGTCTCGGCCAGATCCGCGGTTAACGCCGCGCGCTTTCCATCTCTCGGAACCGTATCCAGTCACACTGGCGTTATTGCAATATTTTTACTCGCTCGCGCTCATCACTCCGCTTCAACATGCCCCCGCGGTCCTGAGCCAATTGTTGATTCTTTCCAATACATATCGGATCACACACCTGGAAGCTTTAGTGAAGCACGCGATGCACCGCGCCCTGTCCAACTCAACTTCTGTTGGAGTTTACGAAGTTGCGACACTCTGTAGTTGTCGAAGTCTCCAAATACGGTGCGCCTTTTCTAAAGAAAAAAGTTTGAATACGGCTGTATATTTATTCCTTTTGCTTTGGTGTGTAGTGCTCTGAAGACTGTGATGGCAAGTTTTTTTTGCTTCAGGTTACACGCAATGCAATGAGCTCACGCGCTACCCAACTGCCCAGTCTTACAGCCAGAAAAGGACGGGACGTTCACGCGCGGATAGCAAAGGTGGCGGGGGTAATCGCAATCCTGACCCAAGCGATAGCGACCATCAGGGGCGGGGATCGGACGACACCCTGGGATCGTCAGCTCGGGCCCGGGGTGCCTCGGATGCTAGGTTACCTGCCGTTGACCAACAAAACACAGGAGCCGGTGGGGGCTACGTTGCGAAAAACAGTAAGTAGGATGTACATCTCCGCTAAACCAAAACAGTAGAATTCTAATATTGTGGTTCCATGTCATGTAGCTGTTGCCACCCGTGATGGCGGCTCATATCCAATTTCGGCTGCCGCGACTTTCTCAAACTCTCAAATAAACGATCATTCGCATAAGGCGACCCTCTCTGAGAGCACTGTGAAGCCACTGCGGAGACGGACGATGTCGAACCACGGCAGGGTGTCAAGCGTCGTCTCTACTCACACAGACTTCGAGCTCTGTGCGGTAGCGGAATTGCTCTACCCGAGTGTCTCACATGCACGTAGTTCTGCTGATGAGCACGAGGCCAACGGACTTCCGTTAGACGACGGTTTCGACGATTATCTCGACGCCAGTATCAAACTCTACAGTCAGCGACCAGGGAAGGCGTCTGTTACGCCTTATCTCTTTCTGGAATGCGAAGAACCCATCTCCGTTTCACATGATTCATATTTCCCGTCCGGCTATCCCTCCATCACTTCCGAGTCAGAATGCGTACAATCGCCAGACCACCACTGCCATTCACATACTCCTTCATATTCTTCATTTCCCGCTTTTCACCTTCCACGTCGCGTTCGTACCCGAACACAGTCTAGTGCCGGTATGAGTACGAGTGACTCTGACACCCCGTCACTCTCCTCTTCGACCACCTCCGTCAGTTCATCACATTCACTTTCGCACTCTTGCTCTCCTCCAAGAAGCCCTGCCATTCTGAAAACTCCCATCGATCACATTCCACCGTTGCATAACCTTGGCATCATCGAGGAGCGGTCCACGGAGGACCAGGTGTCCGTTGACCGGCGAATCTCTCAAAGTTCTGGGAGTATCATCTTCTCCCCCGCGGAGCCTCCTTCACCGCAGGACGGCATCGTGCAATTTCTGCGGGAACTCGAAATCCGACATAAGAATCGGCATATCGAGCGCCTCCGCGTCAACGTGCCGCCCCCGCCGGCACACTTCCCCGTCTTGACGTCCTCGCCGTCCTCCACCGTCGAGTTTAGCACGTCCATGGCGCCGGACCGGACGATGGTGCCCCGTGCGCGTCCCGGTCTGAGCGTGAAGCTCTCCTTGACGCGTCTCATTCAGCCCGCGTCCAAAATCTCAAAAGCTACTGAGCCCAGGTCTGAATCATCGTCGACGTCGCCGATCATGAACATTGCTACATCGAAGTCCTCCAAGAAAGAAGATGCGAAGGAGGAGAAGATGCGGAAAGCGGAGGCGAAGAAGATGAAGCAGGCCGAACAAAAGGCGAAGGTCGAGCGGCTGGCTGAAGAACTCAAGGAGCGTCAGCGGCGCAAAACCCTTGCCCAGGACAGGACCTCTATCCACTCGAATCGGTCCGGAGGGCGTTCCAGTCGTCGACAGTGGGACGCTGAAATCGCCATGTACGACGGGCTTGGAGCGGTGTTCTAGGTTTGTTTGCTTTTTGATCTACGCCTCGCTGATATTTTCTTTTTGATATTCTTTCGTGTGCATACACTCGACACTCCTTTGGCATGTTTTGGCATCAGTTTAACCAGTGGACCTCTCATTAATGTAGACTTTACATGTATCAGGCTAGCTATCTATCTCTCTTGGGTAGCACATAAGATGCGCCTTTCTTACTTCAGAGGTGGAAAGGAAAACGAAACACATGATGCAGCACCAGAAAGAAAAGCAAAGTTTGTTAGCTTACACTGCGAGCAGCTCCGGGATCTGAGACGGCCGACGTGACAGTCAATTAGGTGGTGCAGCTGATCTCTCATCGATGCCGCCACCACCAGTTGAAACCTCATCAGCGACTAGATCGCGGTCATTGTGATGCATCTCTGTTTCGAGGACCATCTCCCTCCCAACGGGACCAGGGGAACCTTGGGCAGCGGCTGATCCCGACGCTTGTGCCAATCGGGTTGCCGAGCTGGAGACGAGATGATTGTCTGTCAGACATGACAGATGTGTCAAGTTCACACTGCACAGCGCAATGACGGGAGAGGACTGACACTCTTTGGCATGTGCTGGGATTACGCCGCTTTCAAGGTCTGAAGAGACTCTGCTAAGAATGCACAGGACTTACCAAGGTTCTTCTGTCGACTACACGAGCTACCCTGCTCACAATCCGGACGATCCGCAATGGCTGCGTCTAAACGACCCTTTCGACGTTCGCGAATCCACCATTCCTTCAGGCCCCAGAGCAACACTTCTGTTGCACAGTGCCTGCAAATGCGACTTCTCGGAGCATTAGGGTTATCATCAATTCCCGCTGCGACGCTATGCATGTCCACAAAAAGATCCGATTCGATCAGGGGTCGGAAACCGTTGGGCTGGGACTGAACGTGTTGCACGATCTGCGGGAGAATGAGTGCCCACAACTCTAGGAACAAGTGGTCCTGAGCGCACGTCACGATATATCTGTCTGGGGGTGATTTGTCCATTGGTCAAGTAGTCCAGCATGATTTCAACCTCCACAGTGTTACTTTCGAAGCACTCGTAAACCTCGGAAGATTGAATAAGGTCACTGATGTCGTTCATGTTGTGAGGGTGTTGGGCAGTCAAAGGCGACGCAGTGCATCTACCCTGGACGTTAATTCCACAGAACGAGACCTGGCAAAAATCACATTTCGTCGTGATAGGGGCTCCTAGGGCAAGCAGCATCTCACTAGCAAGACAGCCATAAGCTATGCTTGAAAGTAAACACGGGCGCGCCTTCATACCAGTTTCCGCAATATGCATGCCCCGGAGGCGCACCATCGTCGAGATGCCAAGCTTGTTCGGGGTCAACCGAGAAGTCTACGATCGGTTGTGGACATCTCCATCCATACGGGTTATCAGGCCCACAGTGCGGGCAGGGACGGGCATAATCCGAGTTCTGGTTGAGATTTGGTTCCGGAGACGCCTCTCGGGGAGTTGGAATCTGAAAGAATGGTTGAGATGTGAGGGATGGAGGTGATCACGGCGCGCACCCGCATCGATGAGCCAGCTTTATAGATCTCGTCCGCCTGCATTCGCTCCCGCTCTGTACGTGTCCTGGAGGGTTCCGCGCGTAGCAGCACATCGACGATTGTCTGAAGAGGCCGAGAGGGTGTTACAAAACTCGAGGCCCCTCTACATGCGGGACAGTTCGTGCCACCGTTCTGGAGATCAAACTAGTTAGCACCTAAGGCTTCAAGACCACCCTCGACACAACGCGACCAAAGCAGCTCATGACGTGGCGGTCCCTATCCTTCCGTGGCACCGGCCGTGAGCATCTCTGGGCCACTCACCTTGATCCAAAGCACACAACAGCTGCAGTTTCGTTAGTGTCCATTCATGGTTTGAACACATAACCAATAATACCTCCCGCAAAAGAAATGCTGACACGGCGACACGACGACTGGTCGGTAGACCAGCTCGGCGCAGCAACCGCATTGAAGCTCCTGAGCGAGATCCTGAACGAGGGCATCATAGTTGGACGTAGATGCTATCGGTGTATGCGCTGTATCTTCCGATGAGTCTTGCCTGAACCTCTTCCTAATGATCCCGTCGGCAACACCTTCAAAGGAGGGGGATGGAGGGCGCTTCAGGGTTGGGGCCGATGCTTGGTCGAGAGAAGGCCCTGCTTGACCGGGATGGACGTCTTCCATGGTTTGGTTTTCCAGACGATGATCACACAGGCAAGGCAGGACTGGCTCAAGTACGACGGTGAGCAGCCACCTCACTCCCTTATTAGGCAACATCGGTAATCATACAGGACACACTAGAGTACTCGGCGGCGGGGGACGACCTGCTCTCCTGCAAGCAGCACCGAGCCGTTCCCGTATTCTCTGCGACCGGCGTCTCTGCTCTACAATGTCTGAGCGCCGTGTCCAGCGCAACCACCAAACGACTGACCAGAACATGGCCACAAGGCACTCAAGTAGTCGATGGGCTTGAAAAGCGCGGTACACACGTCGAGCGCAAGTGTCAGCGAATTGTCGCATTCCCAAAGGGTCAACGACCTGTTCCGCTGCAGATCAGCGACCTCACGCACAGGATCACAGCACCACATTACCGGCTGATCTGGCTCATGAACCAGAAAGCGAAGAACGGTCGGTGCAACAATGTATGCGAGGCATGCCCAGTCACAGCTCCCATCGATTGGACCACACGCTGGGCCACGTTGGCTTGGTGAGTGACTCGAGGACGACATGTCAGTTGACCGTAGCGCATCAGACAAGATCGACGACGACCTACGCCATTCTTTCGCTTTCTTACGGAAAAGGCGATCGGCATTGCTAGGAGAACCTGCGTGAAGTCTCAGATCAAGAAACAGGGAAACACCTACCCAGCAGCGAGCAGTGCGTATCGCTGGAATTCATGCGTTATGATCATCCGTACGCTGCGAGACAGTAAGTCGAATTCGTCTCAAAGAACGACTCACTCACTTGAATAAATACTCGCGTCCCTGGAATAGGAACGTTCTCTCAAGGCCACATCTGTGCGAGTCAAGTGCTTTCTCAAGCACATCCGCTTCGAGCCACGCATGCACTCCAAAGCGCGCCATCTCGGCTTCCGTCACGTTGGGATTATGACGGATCCTTAGACAACTGTGCCAGAGCAACATCGTCCGGTAGTTGAGTGACCAGACAGTATCTTTGCCAGAATGACCATCGGACGAGCGTATCGCCTCGCCTGGGAAGAGTAGCGTAAACTGAATGTATATGAATCAGTGCAGAAAAAGGACAGCCAGGCGAGCATACGTTGGCGGGTTCAAGGACGAACAGCTCAGGAAGTGTTCGGTTTGCTGATGTGATATATGATGTATGCCCAGCTGTCAGCACCAACGTGCTCCAGCAAATCCTCCGACAAGTCTCCTTTCTGATCTCGGCTTCCGACCATGAGCTCTCCCAGGCGGGGGATGAAATCCAGAGAGGGGTGTACTCATGGGCGGCCGCACAACGTTGTCCGAGCGATCTGGATGCACAGGAGCAGCCCTGACACGGGTAAGAGGATAGCGTGCTATCTGCTCCGGCATTGAGCAACGAATTTCCTGCCCAAGATTGCGAGGTAGACATGACCGAGGGGACGGAACGTGAAGAAAATCTGGTGGCAGCCGGGTTCTCCATGTCGACAAAGGTCAAAGAAAGGGTCCTGATGATCGTGTCGAGTATGACCAGTACAGACGAGGATCTCTCGCTAGTATGATTAGGATGCGGGCAGACTTCGAATACGGCTAGCAGCTTTGGACAGTCAGATAGGTTATGAATCAAAGAAGACGGCTTACCCAAGCTGCCTGTGCTAGTTCTTCGTCGATCCAGCGAGCGCCAAGACTGGCCTCCAAGGCACCTTGAGCGATGTCCCGGAGGCGCATGGCTTTCTGGCGACCTTCTCTGCCAAAGCCGGCCTCGGAAGACTGGAAGAAGGTGGCTATGGCGAGCGCGGCTGGCAAGAGACATGGTTGCATGCGGTCCCGCCTTTCTGGATCAAAATAAATGGAGAGAAACCGAGGGACGTTAATGAAAGAAAACCAATAACTTGAGGTACGGAAAAGAAAACGCAGGTCGTTGGTGATCTGGTTAGCCGCATATTGTCGTTTAGACGACGCGGATATGGACAGGGACGGAAAGGAAGAGGTGTACGTGGACAATAGCGAATCCCACCAAGTCTGACGAACAAAGTCGAGGGAAGGCTCAGAGGTAATGTTTGGAGATCCTTCAGACGTCTCGATGTCGTGGTCTTCATACGGGGCGATGAATGCACGAGTCAGACTTTCACTGATGGCACCGATTATCGGAGGGTGGACTTCCAGAGAGGATGTAAAGCGGAGTATATTGTGTACACCCTTTGGTCACAACTGATGTGAGAAGGTCGATGACGCGTATATGATCAAGTGAATACCTGACTGGTCGTCATGTGGTACAATGGACCGTCCTGAAAGACTGGCGGTGGCTCAGATACGACCGGTCCTGATCCAGCGAGTGAAGAATCTTGAGGCAACGGTGGGGGTGTGGTTACTGGAGGGGACTGAAAGGGAGGCATGTCGGCCAGTTGTGGGTCTAGGGCGAGCGAAGGCTGTCTGAGAGGAGGGCGAGAGAGGGCAGGACGGATCTCTTGCGCGGCGGGACGGGGAGGAAGAGACGCTGCGTCGTGGCTCTCACGACGACGACGACGACGGGACGCGACTGGGTCTGATTCACTCTCCTGGGGGGCCTCGCGTGCCGTGCGCTGGCGGGCGCCGGGTGTCTTGTCGGGGCCTCTGCGCTTTGGGGCAGCGTCGTAGACGCACTGGTCGTCTGAGTTTGCGCGACTGGTACAGTTATGGCAGGTGGGCTTTGCGCCATCGCAGCGTATTTTGCGATTCCGGCTTTGATGCGAGTGAGGAGGGGGTGAACGGGGAGAGACGGACATACCACTGCAAGCAAGCGACGAAGACTCGGGCGCGTTGTCTGCCCTGGGTTGTGAGGGGCTGATCTGGAGCGAGCTGGATGCGGGGTTTCTCTCTGCGGGGCTTTCTGGGGCGACGCGGGGGAGTGGAGAAGGAGGGGGGCGGCGGGTCGCTGGTGAGGGGGAGTGGGTGGCGGGTGGACATGCAGGCAATGCAGGTCTGATGCGATCATCATCACCCGGAAATCTATAAGATGTGCGTCGTCTGCCCTTCCCCTCCTCGTCCCCGTCCCCGTCCCCCTCCCCTTCGATGCTGGCATCTGTGCTTTCCCTGGCCCTCTTCTCCGCTCTC